>CAHIKZ030005012.1:445000-530000 GCA_903632075.3 Acanthosepion pharaonis
TTTAACTGGCCTCATATTCCAAGTATATTTTTAATTATAAAAAATTCTTAGAAAATGATTAACACTTTCACTGCTGTGAATGTCCTTAAGTCTTTACAAAACTTACATTGCCTGCTGTTGACGTATGTATACATTTTCAATACACAGTGAAATATCAGTCCCTAACATCTTTGCTATAAAGTAACTAAACTAGTGCAGACATTTAGTATCATACAATATGACCTGTTTTGGAAAATGATTGTGTTCAAGATGTTTAGCTTAGTCTGTAATGCAGGATATCCTATCAAAACAGAAATGGCAACACTCTTGAGAAACTGCAATCAGTAACTTTATAGTCATTTATACTTAGGAAATTGCAATTTCTTATTTATTCCAAAATAAGCCATCACAGCTAGGCAATAATGTCATACTAATACACAGTGAAAGTTATTAATTGTTAGTAATTTTTCTAAGAGTGAAGAATTTTTTTTTTTTTTTTTTATACAAGCAGTTTTCAGTTTGTTCTTGATTCTGTTAATAAAGAATGTGAATTCTTACATTATTTTCTCCACATAATCTGTGAGATTTCAAGAACCATTTATTTGTGTGTGCTTCAAATTCTCTCATTAAAAAAATAAATATTTCTGTGATAAAATAGTGATCTGTTATTAAATTACCATTATTTCTTTTATTGGTGCCTATTCCAACATTTTTTTTGAAAAGAATGTTTCTGAAAGTGTCAGTAATTCAAAAGAACTTCTATAATTTAGCATAGTCATTGCTCTGAGATGAGAGGATGGGAAATCTAAATGGCTCAAGTTTTGGGTGGCGCTTCCATTTCTATCTTCCTGATAATAAATTATGCAATCTCAATTTTAAATCTTATCAGAAAGTGGATAAATTATTTTTTATAATTTTCCTGTTTTTAAAGAATTTTATGGCTAGAATTTATCTCAACTAAAACAAGATTTATTTTCTACTCATTAAATAATTTTAGTCAGAGATAAATCCAATTGGAATTGACACATCAAACAATAAGCCCTAATTATATATACCCAATATCAACTCAGCCCCACCCTTGAATATGTTGGGATATGACATATTGTCTCTTTAATATGGGGTTCCCATATGTTTACACATCGGCCCAGGACAAAAATTGCACAGTCCTCATGAACATTGTCATCAGTATTTGATAAATCTTCCTTCTTTAGGGCAGTGAGGGAGGTATTGCTGCAGGGTTGGAATTCCTACAACCAGACATTCCTTAAAGTTTTTTCTATAAACTGTCCAAAGAGAGAAACACAGTAGAGAGGTAAAGGACAGATACTGCACTTTGATCCCCACCTTAAGGTGAAGAACAAAACATCCAATAATTATATGCACACTGCTCTTTATAAATAAATTTGACCATTTTTTTTTTTTTCCCCCAAAATATTTATTGATTCCTCCTCTCTCTTAAGTACAATATTTCTTCAGGATACAAGGAATCCTGGCTCTCCACATTTCCTTCCTTCTGAAAACTGAATTGCCATAATTGTTCTTGGGAATGATTGTGGTTTCCCCATTGCCTTCCCCATAATTTCTGAATTCAGAGATGTTCTACACTGGTTGCTTACCAAGACTAGAACACATAGAGAAAGAGAGAGCACATGAATTCTTGCATTCCCAAAGGTATTAGTGCAAAGTAAACAAACCATCTAAGCCAGAAATTGAAATCTGTGTGCGTGTAAGGACACACCTTATGCACAACAACCACAGCAGCAATGGCAAGTCTTGAGCAACATAACCTGACAGAGTCCATCTCACTTTAGGCTGGTTTTTTACTTCAATTTTCCTTCTCTTAGTCTAGTTGCCATCTCAAGACAACAAAACACACTCAGCCCTGCTTAGCTTATAACTGGGAAAGTGGAAAAAGAAATGAATCCATACCTTTCCAAAGAGTATTTGGGCAAAAGTGAAGATAAAAAAAAAACCTTGACCAGAATATGAACACAGGAAAAAAAAATTCCCCATACATTCATTCAATTTATCATTTCATATCCTTTGTTGTCCTCTATAAGTCAAATATGTGCTTATTAAATACAGTAAATTTTCGATACAGACAATTGTTAACCCGATGGTAGCATTCTGATAACTGAAACACTAGATATTTGTTCATACATAAACATTTTCTCACCGCTAGAAAGATATTTTGTAAAAATAGAAAATAAATGCTAAAAAGTTAGATTAGTTACTTAAATAAACACTTAATTGTTTATTTATTATACTTCAAATTATTTTATATTATACAGTTCAACCAATATGAAACAAAGATTATAACACGAAAAAATATTTAATTTTTTTTAATTAAAAACTAAGGGAGATAACTCAGTAAATAAAGATTTATAAAGAGGTTGCTATTTATTATCTCATACCTAGGACCTTCGTTTTTCTTCCGTTTTTTTTTTTTTTTGTTTGTTTTTTTTAATGTTTATCGTTCAGTTTACATTCCTCCCTGGTCTTTAGAACAGGAGTAGAGGTCTATCGGTAAATTTTCATTTCAACACCCGAGCGCTATTCCCTTCAAATTTTTCCAAAATAGTCTTATTTCCGTGCAAATGTATATGCTGAACTCAAATCAACAATTAGATATTAAAGAAACCTACCTTTTTGGATGTTAACGACCAGAAAAACATCGAACTTCTTCTCGCTCTTTCTGTCATCCCTTACCGGCTTATTGAAGTAATTAAGTGCTGAATACTGTCGTTGGACGTATACAATTTGGGCCTATTTACTCCCTTCACAGTAATTCCTTGTACTTTCAAATTATGGTTAGGTGTGTTTTTTTTCTTCTTTTTTTTTTGGTTTTTTTTTTTTTTTTTTAAAGAAGAAAGTTAACTTTCAAATTAGGGTTAGGTGTTTTTTTTTTCTTTTGTTATTCTTTTATTTGTCGATGTTTACATATATTTGAAAGTTAACTTGATTCTTAAATTAAGTACAAAAAAAAAAAAAAATCGCTTTCAGCAGTAAATGACGCTCGGGTGTTAAAATGAAAATTTACCGGTCTATCCCATGTTCCCTGTTTAGGATTGGGTTTCTGGTTCTTTCTAAAATCTATACTTTAAATGTCTACGCCTAAACTCTGAAATTTATTTACTTAATTATTTTTCTTCTTTTCCTCAGTAGTAGATAGGTTCGCACTCCTCCCTGGTCTTTCGAACTGTAGTAGAGGTTTATCCCTGTTTGGGATTGGGTTCTAATATCTTCTCATACTCTTTCACTCCCATGCGTCTTAGTGGGATTTTCGATTGGCTTGGGGCGAATTGTTAAAAAAAAAAAAAAAAAGTTCTTATCGATCTGATAGCTCAACTCCTGTTGGGAATACTTGTTGTAGGGGAGATAACTCTTGTTTATAGTTAATAAAATAGTATTTTTGGAGTGTCTTTGTACATTTTTGATATATTTAATTTTTTTTTTTTTTTTTTTTTATAGAAATGCAACCAGCACCCAAATAAGAAAGAGCCATTGACTACGAAAGTGAGGTTTGTTTAAGGTTTCAATCTCAGCACAACTACTTACGGCTGCCATGCTCTTTTTTGTTTCACTAGCAGCACGGGCCATGATATCTTTCCTTCGTTGTAAAGGCTGCAAAAAGAACATGCAAGGAATAAAAGGTAGGCGCGCATGCAGATAACAACCATTTTCTTCTTTTTACAACACAGGTGCCAAGACACAAAGGAGGAGGAGAAGGAAAATATAGAGCAGAGAAAAACACATGCTTTTAAAATAAAAAAAAGAAAGAAAAAAGGAAAGAAAAAAGGAAATAAAAACAAGTAACCATGTTTTATAGTATACAATACATTCTTTTAGTTTTAAGCTATATGCGAAACTTCATGCAAAAAAGAAAAAGAAAAAAACGTAACCATATACTGCAGACACTCATGTATATGCCCACTCCATGTATAGTGTAAAACCGGATTTTTTCATATAGCTTGTGTATAATGTGGCCCCAGCTTCTGAGCAATACCAGTAGACCGACTGTAGTCAACTATTGCAGTACTGAGCATCATCCTGGAGATATTTTATAGCTAATAAATGGTCTTCATTCTTTTTTGTACAAAGCTACAACAAAAGGTAGCCAAATCTAGTGTGAGAATGTAGTCCTACCAGGCAGATTACAGTCACTGAAAATGCAGGAATTTTTTTTAACCCCTCCAGAAAAATTTTTTTACCTGTGCATAGTGCAACCTATCACCAAACATGCAGTATTTTTAACAGCTTCAAAAAATTATCTGTGTATAGTGCATTGCCTCTAACTTTTGCATTAATAGGATACAGCTTCTGTCGGGGGACAGATATATTCTACGAAAATTTCTCAGACATTCAGGCCGGTAAATGTTGTTTAATACTGTTTATTATAAACAGAGCATTTACTTAAATATTTGTATCTATAAAAGAATGTATAAACATAAAAATATATATATATATATATATATATATATATATATATATATATATATACACAGACTTTTTTTTTTTTATAAAAACAATGTTTATGTTTGTTGTGATTCCACCAAATCCCCATTGTACACTTTTTAAAAATTGCTCTTCTACAAAGGTCGGCTGAAAAGCTGGTTAGCTTGAAGTTGTATCATATGTTTTTGTTGTTTTTTTTCTACCAAGTGTATTCTGGTACTCTTGCATGTGTTTTAGTCTACAAATTGGTGCATCATCTAATTACATTTACATCTTGGTCAGCCTATGAACTTTCCAGCCAACTCTTATAAAAGGGTGTAAACAAAACAGTACTGAATGTGGTTAGGCAGAGTTAAGTATATATTAATAAATATACATACACCTACTTTCAAAGTGCAATTTAAGTTTCATTATCCTACTAACTAATCAGGCATGAATTATTACTTTAAAATAAAAAATAAATAAAAAAAAAAACAGAACAGAAAATAAAACTTAAGTTGCATTTCAAATGTAGGTAGCTGTGTGTATATATATATATATATATATATATATATATATATATATATATATATATATATATATATTTATATGTCTTTTAATTTTGCCTGATGATATTCTTTAGATTTCATAAATAGTAAGTAAAACATTGACACTACTTATTCACAAGATATTTTTTCTAAACAGCTGTACTCAAATTTGACTAAATTTTACTATTGACATCAGTGTGGCTTTCTTTTCTATTTATTACACCCTCAAAATTTTAGCAATTTGAATGCTCATTCTTGCACCAAAATTAAGCAACCCTAAATGGTCAGAATCCTAAGTTGCTTATTAAAAAAATAAATTGTAAAAAAAATCATGTAATTCTCTTAACATCTTTAGAGTGACTTAACTGATTGTTTAATTTTCTAGTAAATATCAGTTTTCTAAGGGATCTTTTTTCTTTTTGCAATATGTTAACATTTAAACACTGAATATTATTTGCATCTTTATATCAAGATCATATGGTGGTAAACATTTAAAACTTATGATTTCTATGTGATCATTAAACATTATTTTAATATTTTTACATAATAAATTTCTTTAAAATGTATAACAATGTTTTAATTAAAAAGCATTTTTTTTTCATAAAATTTTAAATTAGTAGATTTAAAAAGTAAAGCTTATGCATGCATATGTTTGACTAAAATAACAAAAGCTGAATTTTACTGACATACTAGTGATATATAACTTGCTATAGAAATTGTATAATTCAAATAGTGATGATTTACAATTGTAGATCTTCAAAATATCCTATAAACCTTTTAATAAGTGAAATAGAGGAACATTGAAAGCACAAACCAAAGTTGATATACATGCAAATATATATATATATATATATGTTCAGTCAGTTATTGATATGTTTATAATTGGGGAAAAATGAGACACTGACACCATATTGGTAATACAGCATAGAATAAAAATGAATGGTTGGCTACTTGTATCCATCTGGGTATGTGTGTCTCCTAGAGTGGCTAACTAATCCACATTGCAGATGTCTGCTCAGGCACATTTGTGTTTCTTCAACACCAACTTGTGGTTTATGCTACAACTGAGCAGACCTTAGTTACAATTTCTGGGAGAGAACACATAATCTAGTATACTCAAACCCTCAGTTATAATGACTTGCTTGCATAACTATGAATGGCTCCAAAACAGTTCCGTCTACCCAATTTCATTCACAAGGTTTGGATCAACCTGTAGCATAGTTTTCATCTCCCCAACCCAATAATATCAAGAAATTACTTTCCTGGTAAATTGACCATAGTGAGATTTGAACCTGGACTTCATGATCAGAATGCTAACATTTTTGTTTATATTGATGTTCACCCAATGCAAAACCCAAGAGTCACTCAATGTAGAGGGTTACTGTGTAGCGTCGTATGAGTGTAAGAAAAGGCAAGAAGTGAAGTTCATGGGGTTATACAGGAAAGATAATGGCTAACTCTAGACTTGACTTGGTCAAGATTGTAGCGAATCAGGAAAACATTCTGCTGGGAGTCTCTAACCACTCGGCTATGTGTACACACTGAAAATCCTACATAAAATGATATCATTGAGGGCCAGGAAACCAAATATACCAGGTGTAACAGCAAAATTGTCCATCCCACAAAATAACTAAAAAAAAAAAAAAACCTTCTAAACTGAGTTTCTTTTTTCCAGGTTTTCAGATAAGACGTTTAGCTATCTAGACACCATTTTTCGTAAGAATCACTGAAAAAGTCAGTGAGTTATTCAGCTAGAAAGAGAACAGGTTAAAATCATTTTGTGCCAGTCCCACTATATCTTTCCAACTGAGCAATGGTGAAAGGAAAAGGATCATTCAAGCCTTCAGTAATGGTACCAACAACACTGGCTTCCATCATCAAAGTCCATTCAAGGATCATCAAGGGAACGGTGAATAAGTTTAAAAAAGAGGGAACAGTAGAGAGAAAAACTGGATCAGGAAGAGGGATCATAATTACAAGTTAAAGCTAAAGTGATCAATTAGAAAAGATCCAACTCAATCCATAAGACGTTTGGCATGCAAGAGAAGAGTTTCAGTTATGACAGTCCAAAGAGCAGTGAAAACAAGATTTGAAAATGAAATCGTATGTGAAGCTTCCGAGTCACTTTGTTACTCCAGGAGAGAAGGTGAGAAGGTGAAGATCATCTTGAATAAGTTGGAAAATGATCCTGAATACCATATATATATATATATATATATATATATATATATATATATATATATATATATATGTGTGTATGTATAAGCAAATATATGGATATAGATCCGATAGTATGAAGAAAAATATATACGGAAATATACAATTTATACTGTTTTTTTAATGTTAATATGTCAACGTCGGACGTTTTCGGTCTAATAAACCATCTTCAGGACATATTCATAAATTATAACATTATCAATACAACATGACAAAGACGATGTACATAAGAACAAGACTTATCCAAACAAATAACTGAAAGTTTCAGTTATTTGTTTGGATAAGTCCTGTTATTGATAATGTTATAATTTATGAATATGTCCTGAAGATGGTTTATTAGACCGAAACGTCCGACGTTGACATATTAACATTAAAACAGTATAAATTGTATATAAGGATTTTTGTTTGTTTTTTTCGTATATATTTTTCTTCATATATATATATATATATATATATATATACATATATATATATATGAACTTTATTTCAATCCTTTATAAGCTTCCGATCCTCAGCTACAATTAATTAATGATGAACATGACATTTTCATTTATGATCAATTTCATCACGATTCTTCTGTTAAGTTTAAAGAGTAATTATACATTCTTATTGCTCAAAGTAGAGTCCAATAGTGTTATAAAAACCTTGGAGAATCTCAGTAAGATATCTTTAATCATTTCTAAGATACAGCAGTTCAAAGCTTAATCTAACAATTGCACAATTTTGCTGTTACACCCTCTGTGTGTGTGAGTGTGTGTGTGCTTTAAATATGCAACTTAAACATCAAACTAGTTTGGCATTTGTAGCAGAAAGATATATGAAAATTGCAAAAGTCACAATTCCTACAAGAAGCAACTACCATAATGCACACAAGCAAAAAATAAAAAATAAAATAAACTACCAATTTCTTCCTTTCTTTCCCACCCTTCCAGCCTCTCAAAAATAGCTTACATTCCCCAAGACATCCACAATCAGTCAAATAAAAAATTGTATGAGCTGTCAAGCTTTCTATAAAAGAGAGCTAAAAACAAGGTCAAAATTTTGGGGTTTATTTCTGTTCAGACACTTTCAACAGAGAACAAGTATACAAGGATAAATTTTTAGCCAACAAGGTAAGCTACCATTTCCTTCGCTATAGTAATCAAGAAAGCCTCAATAAAAATGAGAATCGGCCATCCGAATCTGAATTTCCTTTAATGTATGTTAAGATTTTTTGGATGTGCAGATGGTGTAATAGTTAAAGGCTAGGAACGAGAAATCAGCAAGCCAAGTTCAAATTCCAGTCAAGATCATTATATTCACATTCGCACAGATACACTTGATAAAATGTATAGATCCATTTATTTTCCCCTCAGCTAGAAGTTAAATGGTAGTAAATTCATGCCATGCTGAAGATGAGAAAGCATACTGATTTGCAGTGTGCCTTCAACTCGAAAAAGCTTTGATGACGATTTTTTTTGTTGTTTTATTAACAACTTTTTGACTCATAATAATTTATCTATAAATATGGAGAGGGGGATGTTTTTTTTGCAGTAATTCTAACAAGGATTGGAACCAACTGCTTTTCAAAAATTCTAGTCCAGCTTGACAGTTTATTTTCATAACTGTCTTCATTTTTTTGCTCATCTCACAATTTCAGAAAACAGTTTTTGGCACAAAATAATAGATTATTTTCTCAGCCATATTTTACAATGTGGGATCAGTGTTTCATTTTTACCCTTTAATATTGCATAAAAAAATATATCCCCACTGAATGCAGCATATTTATGCACACACAGAAGCAAATATGTATACACACCGAATGCAAGAATCAAGCACAGCAGAAAAAAATAGCAGATGAAACAATGGCGAAAATGACTGGAAAAAGTAAGGGAGATAACTGCGTCGAGAGACGTCCGTGCTGAGAAAAAAATAGAATGAATGAATAAACAGATGTAAAATTTCATTAGACAAACCTTGAACCTGAGATGACGGAGATGAGGACGGAAGTGTTGATGATGATTATTATTGATGATGTTGTTGATTTGGTGAGGAGAAGGAAGCTGGAATAAATATGGCCACAACATGCTTCAAGCGCTTATCAATAAGCAAATAAACAAAAGCTCAGTTCTCGTGCTGCTTTTACATACCAACACAAAAAAAATCTCACACACTCAACAAATGTAAAGCATATCATTATATCATGAAAAGCTGCTTAAGGAAAAAATTAAAAAAAGTTTTAAAAAAAGCTCTGAACAACATTAATAATATTTTTAACAAAAACTTCAAGACACATTGGCCAGATCTAACCAACCAAACATTTATTTGCTTACAACCAAATCTAATAAGATCAAGTGGCCTTAGAGGGGTACACACTACTGAATTAGCTCAAACAATATGGTGGATTCCCTAAAGTAGTCAGGCTTACAGCCACATCATATTGAAACATTGGTTCCCGTATGAGCACCGAAGTTAAGCCGTGTCAAGCCTGGTCAGTACCTAGATGGGTAACTGCTTGAGAATGCTAGATGCTATAAGCTTAGATGTTTGGATTGTGTAATGGATAATGTCTCAAAATTGTTAATTGAAGAGCCGAGTTCCAATTCCAGTTAGGTTCATTATATTCACTTACTTACAAATACTCATGGGAAAGGGATGAATCCACCTCTTATCTCTCCAGCTATGGGTTAAAACTTGTGTCACTAAATCATTATTATCTCCAAAAATAAAATTGTGTACAAAAAATATTTAGATTTTGGCATCAAATAACCCATAAAGGTTGATGAGGCATTGTTAATCTGAGAGCCAAGTTTCAATTCCAGTTGGGTTCGTTATATTCTCTTAAGTGCAAATACCTTTGAGAAAGGTATGAATCCACCTTTTCTCCCAAGTATGGATTAATTAGTAATACTCATATCATTATCATTTAAAATAAAAATTGAAATAAAATAAAGTTGCATAAGAAATATTTAGATTTCTGCATTAAATAACCTATAGAGGTACTGATATGCAACGAAACAAAAGCAACCAATCAACTAGTAGGGTACTTCAACTAACATTTTTTTAATTTTATTTTTCATTGATAGATGATCAAATTTTGATCTCATTACAAGTCACGAACTTATAAATGTTTAGGCTTTATGGTGCATTCTTGACTCTGATAACAGGGGAAATGAATTTAGTTCCCATGATGACAGTCCTTGACAATGGTTGGTTCAAAAGATTGTCCCTTTTTCCAATTTTGAGATCCCATTAAAAGTAAAATAATGTCATCCCTTGAAAAATTCAAACCATTGTAAAACCTGGAGTCAAATTTTCATGCAGTTATTACATGTAATAAAACAAAAAAAAATATTCCCCCAAATCACTTCAGTTTAATTTCAACAAAAAACCAGAAAAGAAAACAGTTGAAGCCTTGTGGTTCTGTCACTTCTGAGTCATCATATCACAAAGATCAATAGCTAAAGGTTAATGTTTCAACAAAATGTTTCCAAAATTACCTTTGCAAAACTTTCACCTTCTTCCTAACAAGCTATATAATCTAAACTGTTTTTTTTTTTTTTTTAGATTAAGACAATTCTGACAGAAGGTTATATTTTATAGAGTATCTAATGATGATCTAACCAACTCAAAATGGTTTGTTTTATTAGTGCACCGACCTATAAATTTTAGTATTTCATTAAAACTCTCTCTAAAACTTGAACAATATCAAACAAAAATATGTTAATTTGCTATTCTGAGCCAGTAGACATTAATCTCACTGTGGGGCAGGGGGGAAATAGAAATCTTGTGAAGAAAAGGAAAGAGGAAGAGAGAAGGGGTTACTTATGGACGGGTTGCTTCAGCCTCAGGAGGAATTGTGTCCAGCTAAACTGGAAGCAAATGACCAACTGATATTTATGGTCTTGGTAGGAGGATTGTGGGAAGCGGTTAGCCTCCTTATAAAAATCGTCCTCCGTACTCTCACGAGACCTATCTTCTCTATCAGCCGACACGTGACTGGTTAATTGTCGTGCTGAAGGATTATTACTTCTTTTTCTTTTCTGTTACTAGACCTAGTTGGAGCGGGTCGCAAGAGGGGGACTCCTTTTGCAACCCTTACCAGGCTGTTGCTGTTCTCTTCTGGGTTTTCCCTACTTTTACTGCGTCAAAAGTTTTTTTTTTTCAACAATCTCTCCTCAAATATATGTCCCCGCCAAAAATAACATTTATAGTAAGAAATAATGCCAGATTAAAAAGTTTATTAGTTGCTTAAAATATTTCCTTATTTACATTTTGGGCATTAAAATGCAGTTAGATTTCAAAAGGTTCCAATGAGAGCCATACATTTCTTAAAAAGGATAAATGAGCCTTGCTTTAGTGTAATGGCCACATGTGACTTAGTGGTAAAAAGCACACTTTGTCTGAATATGATTCTCCAGGTTATAAAGAGAATACAGATTTGATATTTCTGTTGGGTGGCATATTTTCTTTAACACTTTCAATCTACGCTGGTAGGTATTAATTTCATAGTTTAAAAATGAAACCGGGACATCTACTCAAGCAAGTGTACCAAGTAAATATAAATGTTAATAGTCATAAGGATTAATGCCAGATTAAAAAATCAATTAACTGCTTAAAAATATTATTTTATTTATATTTCAGTCATAAAAATAAAGAGCAGATAGAGGCCTTGAAAGGGCCCAACCAGAAAAATGACTGGCTTTCAAATACACATCAATATTCTGCACTTGCAGGTGCAATTTAGTGATAATAACAACCAGTTAGAAGGTTGATAAGTTCAATATTTCATTCAATATTTTTGCATGGTGAAACTAGTTACCGCATACTAACTTAAAGAAGAACAGATTTCATACTAACTTAAAGAAGAACAGATTTCATACTAACTTAAAGAAGAACAGATTTCACACCAACACAAAAAGCATTTCTTTTCCTTTTTTTTTTTTTGTTTTTATTTTTTTCTAAAGTTCGCCCAATGCAAGGCTCAAGAGCAACTCAAGATAGAGGGTTATTGAATAAGGTGAGATTAATTAGTTTTTTTATGGAATATCAACAGTTTATGTAAAGCCAGAAAATATTTTTATACTGTAAGAATTTTTTAGGAGACGCTGATACATGTTCTACTAATTAACCCATACATGAGGAGATAAGAGGTGGATTCATGCCTTCCCTAAGGGTATTTTTACATGTAAGTGAATATAACCAACCAGACTCAGCTCTTCAATTTCCAATTCCAAGCTGTTATACATTACACTATTTGCACAGCCAAGCTTACATCTCTTGATAATCCTAAGTGGTCACCCATCTAGGTACTGACCAGGTTATGGTTGCTTAACTTTGGTGATCATACGAGACCCAGTGTTACAACGTGATAGGTGTGTGACATGGATGTAAGAGAAAGTCGTAAAAAGTTAACATTATGAGGATAGAGAAGATGGATAATGACTGACCTTATAATTCAATTCTATACACACTAAATATGGGCACCTCAAGGTGGTGTAATGGTCAGCAAGCTTGTCTCGCTAGAACAATTACAAGTGAGTTCGTTCCTCACTGGGTGCCCTATACTTTTGACTTTGTGCCACATCTAAGATACGTTTGGAAAATCACTATACTTGCTAAATATATCATACTCACGTAGACCAAATATCCACAACGTAGGGGGAAAATCCTATTTTTCTTGCCTCCAGATAACTGACTTAATTTTAAATATTGCATTAAAATTATGATTTAAAATATCAACATATTTTCAACTTACCTTGGATATTTTATATGCATCATTTTTTTATCCAAAAGAGCTCCAAATTTATATATATATATAAATTCTGTTACAAGGAAACTAGTTGAAGGACTACAGCATCACAGGCCATATAGTAACTGTTAAAAAGCTACGAGTAACACACATTTTGACAAAGCTTTTTGATTACATACAAAAATCAATCTCCACAAATTTACTCCTCAGCATAAAAAGCAATCAATCAATATATACAGGGAAATACTGGGAATTAACTGTGCAATTCTTTTTGAGATCACAAAGCCAGCAGTAGGGAGTCAGACTACTTCACTGAAGCACCCAGAATAGATTAAAATATAGCCATTCAATACAACAATGTACACGGGTAGAATGGACTTAGCAGAGATGTGTAAAATACAATCTTGTTAAATTCCTGTTCCTAGCCCTGTAAAAGTCGTTAAGCAAAAGATATCATTCATTATGTTGGTTAATTAAGTATAACAAAAGGACAAAATGAATTGGGAAATGGGACAGAAAGGTTGTGTTGCATCAGTTTTCTGAAAGAAATCATTCCTATTAGCTGTGTATTTTTTTTTTTCTTTGTCAAGTTATATTCCTATTCGTATTCATTAAGCAAAGATAAATATGGCACAAAGCCAAAATGGAATGAGGAATGGGCACTAATAGCATAAGAATCCTATTATAATTGTGCTTGTCCCACCCTTCGTGAGTTCACACGACCATTACGCCCTGTCAATGCCTCATAAATAATGGACTATTGCATTTTGACTGCATGGAAAGAAGGGAAAAGATATTACTTGGTTTCAGTATGAAAATGAAAAAGAAAGAAAGGGGAGATAGAAGTGAAGAGAGAGAGAGAATAAGATTAATCTAAAAACAGACACTGCACTTTGATCTTAACCAAAAGGCCAAGAAGCAGTAGTGACTGCAATAAAAGTGCCATTGTTCAGATGCACAGTATTGAATGACAGAAACAAAGTAAGTGTAATGACCCTGGTGCTCAGACCAAGTACCAGGGTCATTCTCAGCGTGCAGCTTCTTCCAGTTAAACACTTGTAGCTTACAAAAATGACAAAATAAAACCATGAGATGAAATTGTAGCAATAGGCAAATTTTATTCAGGTTGTAACCTTCAGCTTTAGACAGCAGAGGTGAGAGTAATCGAAAGGGCACACCCTCAAACAGGCGTCTCTTCCTTTATGCATAGAGGCAAGGCAGTCTCTCGCCCCTCTCTCTCTCTCTCCACACTGCTTTCAGATCCTAGTGATCAGCATTCTTTGTCTTGTCATCTTTGTCTAAAAAAGTAATTTATCAAGGACCCAGGTTCTTGTTCCATTCAGTGACCTTCTTTGTTAGGGATGTTTGACATGTTTCTTGTGAGGTCCACTTAGCTGATAATCATCAAGACAATAACTGTCTGAAACAATTTCTGTAACATCTTTCAGATGTTTTCATTAAACAAAATATTGGCTGACACTGATGTCACTACATCAGGTAATCACCAAAAATCCAGTAGGCATAAATAAAATAACATTATCTGCTGAATTATTTTTAAATGATTATTAAGAGAAATGCTCATAAGACAGGGAATTGGCAAGTAATAATAATAGTAATAAATACCCTGATGCTATACCAGGCTTGGCCCTCATGGATTCTGATTTTAATTAATCAGAGCTTTTAACATGCACATGCCTTGTCTTGGTGAATTAAAATGGACTACAGTATATATCCTATTTAGTATTGCAGATTTGCTTGTCAGCTGTCTAATCCTAACCAGTTGAGAAAGTCCTCTAAGGGGCTAATGCACGGAGCATCTCTGTTCATGAATGAAATTAGTAGAGGAAGCTTTTTTTTTTCTTTGATTTGAAGGATAAGGCCACTGAGGCAACTTGGGAGAAACATCTAGATACTTGAAAACACCTACAATCAGATACTGTCTTTAACTGGGTCCTACTTGCAATGTTACACATGGTTTCCACCAAAATCTGTCGCCACATCACACACATTTGGCTGTGATGCATATGCCTGATATACCCTTATCAGACTGGGTATCATGAATGGTATATTGGGATTCATATATTTCTACCCAGTATTATCTTACTGAAATAATAATAATAATAATAATAATTATTATCCATGTCAGATAAATTTTTGATAGAGACAAAGAAAAAAATTTGAAAGAAAAAAATCTAAAAAAATTTTAAGGTTTCTTTTTGATGATCCAGTGAATACTTCCTTGACCTTGTGGCTAATTGAACAACATTCTATCCCAATTGCTGTGTAGGTGAGACTCATCACAAGACATTTTAGCTAAGAAAGAAAACCTTAGATTTCAAACCAATAAGCCCATCTGTATATTCTATCAAGTACGATTTTGGGCTTATTGTTCTTGGTTTGAAATCAAATGTCTTGTGATGAGTTTCAAGTACAATTTTGGCAAATACATTAAAAAATTTAATAGGAGCAATATTTGTTTATCACCAAAATGTACATTCATTTATTCAAGGATTACAGTATACTCTATGAAGCTTATGTTAAATGTGGTAAATTCTGTTAAACTTGTTGAGAGATTTAAGAAAGAATTTAATACGGAAAATATTTGTTAAAGTTTCTATCAATCCCAATACTTTATGTATAATTAGTGGCTCAGGGGCATTTTATTGAATTATTATCACAAGAGCTCCATTTATCCAGTTAAAATGTATCATCCAACACCTATTTTTGACATGTTTAACAAACAAAATATTACCAATTTTTGACATGTTTAACAAACAAAATATTACCAATTTTTGACATGTTTAACAAACAAAATATTACCAATTTTTGACATGTTTAACATTGTATTGTACAATATTTTCACATAACATGATTCTGATGTAACCATTTATGAACTAGTTTTTACCTGTGATGTTTATTTTAATACTAACAGTTTACACAATACAATGCAATGGTTATAATGAATAAGATATAAGTGAAAGAGGAGGTGGTAAATAGCAGAGATAAGGAGGATAGATAACAATTGACACTTTAATTGAAGACTTTAGCGTTCAGGGAAGCATCCACGTGAGAGTGTTTCACAAAAACAGCAGTTTTGGTGGGGGAAAAGCAGAGTTGAAGTTTATTCTTAGATTGTGGAATATGAAGGAAATAAGGGTGATTCGACTCCATAGAAGTAACATGACATGTACTAGCAATTAAGGTTTGAACTAGTGGAACTAAAGAATGGCGCTCATCTTAAAATATCAAACATATCATTGCTATGATGTTTGAATGAATTTGGGCACTGGGCCTGTTAATGTCCGAAATTGCTCATTGGGCCTGCTCATGCCCGAAATTGCTCATTGGGCCTGCTCATGCCTGAAATTGCACATCGAGCCTGCTCATGCCCGAAATTGCGCATTAGAGCTGTTGAAATTTGATATGGGCAATATCATTCTCATCATTTAATTTCTCCTCAACAAATAGCACAACCCCTTTTTCATTTCATCCTGCCATTCAAATGCAAAGCTATTTCAATTTCAAATTGTAAGATCGTGAAGGTATAACAAACTGGGACTCAAACTCACATTTAATTTCTCAACAGATAATACTACCTGCTTTCATTTTATGGTTCCAATTCGAGGCTATTTCATTTACAAAGTGGAATATCACCACAAAATTAGACTCCTGGTCAAAATGTAAAACCACAGAATGAACTGCTGCCTCACTCAGGAAAGATTACCATTGATACTCATGTCACATTCAGGATAATCAAGGTAGTACTATAGATGTTATAGCAAGCAACTGTTATTAAGATAAGAGAAATGCTAGTGAAAAATTAATCCCAATCCAGGAGAAACCCCTCCTCAATTGACCATGCCTTTAAGGATGTAGCCATACTCACCACACTTGGCCAATAGCAGGCTGGTGCGGCTATTTAACCCATAGTTGGAAGTTTTGAATTCAGAATTGTCCTTCTCCTAGACTGGTTGCCAGCCAAGGCTACCAAGCCTGTGTTGCTATTTAACAATAGTTGGGGAGAGGAGAAATTCATAGCTGCTAATTTCGGTTTTTATTTAATCAGTGGTAGGGGATTAAAAAGATCACAAAAAAATATTTGGAATACACAGAGGCTTTAATCCTAACTGCTATTTCTACAAGTTAGATTATAGCCTTTGTCAAGAAGGCAAACAAAAATATGAAAATTCACAAAGACATACAGACTGCAACAAAAGCATTTCATTTCTCTCTCTTCCAGGCTTGACACAACAGTAACAGAGCAAGTGATGACAAATGGTAAGCAAGCAGACCTACAATTAGTAACTCTGCAACACAGAGCAACAAGAAGCAGGAAACAAACAAAAAAAAAGAAGAAAAAAAAAGAGGATGTAGAAATTGTAAGGGATGAAGCTGAAAAGTGATACAGGCTGAAACAAGTCAAATAAGATGTAAGTAAATCTCTAAATATTTACGAAGTTGAAATATCTGACATAACCATGGAAAAACCTATTGGGATTAAATCAACTTCAATAACTGCTAGATTAATTTGCTCCCTAAGAATAAATTCAGTCCTTGCTCGGTGCCACATAATGGCCTTGTGGCAGACTAGGTTAAATTTAGTAAAAAGAAAAAAATCTACCAAAAGCAAATACTACTACATACCAAAATTCTTTTAAATATTTATTCATTCATTACTCAAAGAGAAAAAAAAAGTGGGAAAAAAAAGAGGGAGGGAAAAAGAGAAAAAAAGAGAAAAAAAAGAGAAAAAAGGGATAAAGGAAAAAAGGGATAAAGGAAAAAAGGGATAAAGGAAAAAAGGGATAAAGGAAAAAAGGATAAAGGAAAAAGGAAAAGGGATAAAGGAAAAGGGATAAAGGAAAAAAGGATAAAGAAAAAAAGATAAAGGAAAAAAGGGATAAAAGAAAAAAGGGATAAAAGAAAAAAGGGATAAAAGAAAAAAGGGATAAAAGAAAAAAGGGATAAAAGAAAAAAGGGATAAAAGAAAAAAGGGATAAAAGAAAAAAGGGATAAAAGAAAAAGGGATAAAAGAAAAAAGGATAAAGGAAAAGGGATAAAGGAAAAAGGATAAAGGAAAAAAGGGATAAAGGAAAAAAGGGATAAAGAAAAAAGGGATAAAGAAAAAAGGGATAAAGAAAAAAGGGATAAAAAAGGATAAAAGAAAAAAGGATAAAAGAAAAAAAGGATAAAAGAAAAAAAGGATAAAAGAAAAAAAGAAAAAACAAAAAAACAAAAAAAAATCAGAAAAAAAAATCAGAAAGAAAAGCCAAACTACATCATACTTACATCATACCAATTTTCCTGTCTTTGAATGCTGTTGTAAATGGCCAGATTCCTGGAAATAAAAAAAGAATCAGTATTATTTTTGTTTTATTATAGTGTTTATTATTATTACTAATTTGAACTGGTAATTATATTTCTTTTTTTTTATTGGATGAAGCAGTATCAAAGATTACATAATACAGAAGGTGCTTATCCCCCTTTAGTGGAGATATGTTACGTGGGTCACATGACAGCCACTTAGTGACGTCACTACATACAGTGAGAAAAGCGGCAGTCAAATTCCATTTTGTTTACAGCAACCAAACAGAGGTTGCTTTTTTTTTAGCCTAGGCCTGGCTAAGGCCCGGCCAGAGGCTAAATCTGCCTCACCAACATCTTACAAGTCCATGGTGATGGTGCTGCTTTTTTTTTTTTTTTTTTAATTGTATTTGCTACCATCTTAATTTTTTTACTAAATGAAACACTGACAAGATTTATTATTAATTTTTTCTTTTATATTTCTTTTCATCCTCATGCAAATCGGAAATACAAATATCAAGAATTATTTAGAAGGAAAACAGGTAGGGTATTCTGTGTCTGCCCTTGCAAGTAGTAAATAGAAATATCAAGATGGGTCTGTTCAGTATGACCACAATAAATACACGTCCAAGAAACATTCTTAGAATAGAAATGGAAGACAAAATAAGCCTAATTGTTTCAAGCTTACTTCACTCCTGAAGGTTGAGCTCTGGAAAGAAAGCGGGTAGAGATGCTAAGACGAGGTGTGCTACTGTTCAACTGGTCATTCATCTGCTGTTCAAGATCATCGAGATTTTTCATGAAGCGATCTCCAGCTGCAGGACTGAAACTCAAACTCTCAAAGTTGTCTTTCACAAAAGTCTGTTTGGGAGAAAAAAATAAAAAAATAAAAAAACAGACAGATAAATTTTGGAAAACAGAAACTAAATAAAGAGGAATCACAGAAATTACTATACATGTATTAAATGATTACGAAATCAATCATGAATAAAATGTGTAAAAAAAAAAAAAAAAAAGAAAAAAGTTCCTCTGATTATACAGCATAAGTAATACAAAAGTCAGTCATGTAACTATATACTCACATATAATGCAACTTTTGAAAACCTAATTTTAATGGAGTTGCATCATACAAGAGATTTAAAATTAGCATATGTACTTCTGACAACACTATTCACCAAACTATATATCCATTTACTGTAGTCAAGAAGTACAGCTGTGCTGATAATAAACATTTTGATGATAAAACTTTGTTTTTATCAAGTTTGGAGCATTTATTTCATCATGCTATGCTGTTTTTTTTGTTTTTTTGTTTTTTTAGCAAGAAAGAGAAGTTACCTAATGTAAAAATAAATCAGTTCTATTCTACTTAACATAATTTGTAACATAACTATGGTAATTGTTTACTATTGTATGATGGTTGAAATGCAAGCAAAACAACTGTTGTTATCCCGTTCAGTTGTTCATAGCAAAACAGCTTTTTCCCATTTGGTTGTTTATGACTGTACACGTTTACACAATGAATATAATAAGAAATGGACAAGGTCCGACAATTTATTTATTAAAGACATTTTTATGTTTAACGTTGTTTTTTATAGATACAAGTATTTAAGTAAATGCTCTGTTTATGATAAACAGTATTAAATAACATTTACCGGCCTGAATGTCCAAGAATCGTTCAGTAGACAAGGTCGAATTTACTGATTATAAACTTCAATCTTCCATAAATTCGACCTTGTCTACCGAACGATTCTTTTGGCGAACGGTAAAGGCACATCAGCGTAAATGACGGTTCATTATAGGATACAGGTTGAATCCTGTCAAAGAACGAATATTTTCTATGAAAATTTCTCGGACATTCAGGCCGGTAAATGTTATTTAATACTGTTTATCATAAACAGAGCATTTACTTAAATACTTGTATCTATAAAAAACGTTAAACATAAAAATGTCTTTAATATACAATGAATATAGTATTACTAACAATACTTTTATCATTCTCTTTTACTTTAACTTATTTAATCAAAAGATGGGATAAAGTCAGAGAAAAAGCGGTTAGTCTATTGTAATTTGTTCTCTCCAATAAGGAATTTGCATGATACACAAGATAAATGATAAAATCATTGTTTATAAGTGAAAATTTGGGGGTCGCACAATACAAAAGATTGCACATTACACAAGTATATATGGTACTCTAATACAGATATTTGATTAGATTAGTTTCATGTGGAGATATCCATGAGGATTAAACTAGCAACAGTCCAGCTGTAACAATTTCTACCTAGTTACCAAAGAAATGTGTGGTCAGTCTACCATTATGCTGAGAGACATTTATACTTTTGTCTTTCACTAATTCCTAATGTTTTTATTGTGATATGTCCCAGAAAGGGATATATTTGTTCAAAGTAGCAAAGTGGTTGTAGACTACTGTAACCAAGTAGGACAATCTAGCAGGTAACTATAATGGACTGGTCCTTGTCGTAGTGGTATGCAATACACAAAGACAATAGGCGTAATCAATAGGTGTAGTCCATGTACCTCCACATCAGTCTGTATTTATGGCTGACACCAGCCAATCATATTACTGTGAAGGGGAACCCAGGTGTATGCATATTCATTACATCATATTGCTATCTCCATTTGGTCTCATTGGGAGGAGTTCTTCTCAAGGAAGAAGACTCCATCTCAGTCTTACCATATATGCAACATCACCTTCTTTGAATGATGACCAACCTTTTGAAATGTAAAAACCTGGACATAAATTTACTATGGATGATCTAGCAATTAAAGCACTTTCTATACATTTTCCTCTTAGTAAATTATCTTTTAATTAAAGTAGCATTTTTAAAACCTAAATTATGGTCAGACCCATTAGTCGCATCAGCATAAATATCACATTAATCTGATAAAGTTCGAAAGGACAAAACACATTCCACAAAACTTTTTTCCACTTTGTCATAGAATTTCATAAAATTAAAAATAATTAATAATAATAAACTAATCAACAGGGATAAAGATTTTTTTGATTTTTTTTACTCTCTAAATTTTTAGCTTAAACTGCAGTACAGAAATACATCAACGAGAAAATAAAACCTGAAATGATGCAATTGTACTTACCAGGTATTAACTGAGAGACGTGAAAATACTTCATTCAAAATTGGTGCAAGTAAAATTCTTTAAGCACAAATAATATTAAAATGTTATTATTGGCCCCTTTCAAATTCAACTCATGACTCAAAAGCTTTTTGCTGTCATTGCCTCGGCAAGTAAGGTTGTTATAGGAGAGTTGTTTGCCTAAGGGCTCACTAATTCTTTTATACAACAACTAGTGTGACATGCTAATAAAATGACATTTTCTCAGGTTATCTAGACAAACTGCAGGGAGAATTGGATTTATGCCTTTTCTAAGGGTATTAGCACAAAAGTTCCTCTATAGAATTGTTTAAAACTAATTTGGGAAAAATAATGCCATCAAGCCAGTGTAGCATAATAACAGTAATGACAATCCAGTGCTATGATCCTGCCTCGATAAACACACCGCCATGATCCAATTCCTTTAAACACACCGCCATGATCCAATTCCTTTAAACACACCGCCATGATCCAATTCCTTTAAACACACCGCCATGATCCAATTCCTACAAATACACCCTATGATCCAATCGTCAGAAATACACCCTATGATCTAATCGTCAGAAATACACCCTATGATCCAATCACCAAAGAAAATTTAGGAAAAATGTCACCAAGCCAGTCTAGCATAATAACAGTAATCACAATCCTGTGCTATGACTCGATCACTATAAATGCACTGCTAAGAGCTTATCCTTATACACATGCCACTATGATCTAATGCCTATAAATACACACTATTATGACTCAAATCCCTATAAACACACCACTATGCAGTCAATAATGCCATAAATACAACTAGTACAAAAGTATACTAGTCTAAAACTTTATAATTCCAACCTAGTGTTATAACTTTGGATAAATCCTAATGTCAAAGTAAAACATTATAAATATAGCCTAATGTTCTTTTCAACTGTTAAATTTGTTTCATTTTGTAGCAGTATTTTTAAAATGTCATGAAACTTCAGTTCAAAAATATTCCTTAAAAAAATTAAATGATAAATTTATATTCTGTTTATTTTAAACATTGAATATGGAAAATAAAATGACTGACAGAAGAGTATAAAAAGTATTGGTTTAAATATTAATTTTTGCAATTTTTCTATTTTCTACAGTAAAGCAATCGGGAGACTGGCATGTTGGATGGGTGGGGGTCCAAAAATATACCTGGCCACATAAAAAAAAAAAAAAAAAAAAAAAAAAAAAACACGAGCAAAAATCAATTAACATTTTATTAGTAACTGTTGAGAGAAAATTAATTCGCTTGCTTTTTGAATTTAGTGTATCATCAACAGTTATTTTATATTCTGTGCATAGAATAAGTATTTTGAAGCCAGAAAACAACATAACCAAAAATACTTTATCTTTTAGTCATTATGAGTAAAAACAGAACAAATCCTAATAAATGTGACTTGTTTGAGTTCCTTGAAGAACCAATCAGAAGATATGAAATTGGAATTTGATTGTGCAAAGGAAACACATGAGATAGTAGCTTGGTTATGACAGGAAATATATCAGATGGAAACATGATTGTGTTCAAAAGAAACAAACAAATACCCATTTTGAAAAATTACTGTGCATGAAATACGTCATTATTGGGTAGCTAAATAAGAAAAAAAACTTTATCCACTATCATCTTCGATACAAATTCGAACATTTCATTATTCAAGTTCACTGAAAAAAAAAAAAAAAAATAAAAAAGAAATGGACAACTGTTTTTTTACTTTACAGACTGATCTTGTTGATTATTTTAGTATTAAAGATATTTTAACAACTGAAGCAATATTTGGATAAGCTCGTCTTCTTAAACTGTACACATAAGAAAATATGTTTATATTATAAAGAAAAGTATTAACAATTTAAACTGCACAAAACTTTAGAAAAAACCTGTTTAGCTGATTCTATTACTAAGTAGTTTTACACATTCTTGCAGAAATGATCAAAGACTGTGTTGAACAATTAACAAAAATAAGATTGAACACTAGTAGTGATGATTGACCCAAAATATTGGGGATAAAAAGCAACATGAAAACTCTAATGATCAATAGTACAATAATAAGATGGGATGAAATAAAAATAATAATGAAGAGTATATTAACTAAGAGTGTTTGGATAAAAAGCAACAATAATAAGATGGAATAAAACTAGTAATAAAATAATAGTAATAATGAAGAGTGTATAGAGCCAGAGTGTTGGGATAAAAAGCAACAATAATAAGATGGAATAAAACTAGTAATAAAATAATAGTAATAATGAAGAGTGTACAGAGCCAGAGTGTTGGGATAAAAAGCAACAATAATAAGATGGAATAAAACTAGTAATAAAATAATAGTAATAATGAAGAGGATATTGATCCAGAGTGTTGGGATTAAAAGCAACAATAATAAGATGAAATAAAACTAGTAAGAATGGCAAAAATGCTTCATTTAAAACATTTTTTAAAAATCTTTAATTGGTTGAATTTTGTGAATGGGATACAAACAAATGCAACCCAATAAGGTTTGACTTTGAAACATCAACAAAAATTTTATAATTTTCAAAATACTGAGAATACCTGAGAATATTGTCCATGTGAGGGGCTTATCTTATCTCCATGAGTGTCTTGGCTTATCCAAAATTTAAAAAATTTAAAATAATTGGGATTGTTCTTCTCAGCCGTGCAGACATCTTGCCAAAGGTCAGAAGCAAACAGAAGGATTTATTTTCACACGTGTTGGTAAAAACTCACCTGAGTATTTGTGGGTCCAACAAATAAGGGACCCATACTGCCAACTATGAAGTATTCAAAATTGCAATTTTCGCTGTTATCTTCATAAAATGCCTAGACAACAGCAACAAGAACAGCAGCCAAGAAAAAAAAAACATGAGTGTCAAGACAAAGAATTATAAACATAAGGAATTATGTTTGCCAGAGTGAGCAAGAACTTCCAGAAGAAACCAATTTACTAGATTTTAAGAAATTTACTCATGCACACAGCAGACATTCACTTATTTGTTAGGAGGAACACTTAATATACAAAGGGTGTTCCAATAACTTGGACCGATTTTAAATGTGAATTAATTTAAAGCAACTAATGATTTCTTTCTTTTTCTTTCACATTTAGGTGATATTATTCTTTACACATAATTGCCATGACTTAAATAAACTGATCCAACAGAAAAATAAATTCTCACTAATAACACTGATTTATTTACTGCTGACTTTGATCCATCTTAATGAAACACCCTTACATACAATCCATCTTAATGAAACACCCTTTAGTTTAACTATTAACGGGTTTCAAATGAAAAGAGAATTGATTGTTTTTATGGCTCATCAACCTTTTACAGGTTATTCAAAGCCAGAAAATAGTTTTAGATTGTAAGAATATTTTGAAGATGATAATTCTTTACTGATACATAGCTGGGGGAGAGGAGGCTAAGTCATAATTTTCCCAAGGGTATTTGCACATAAGCTAATATAATGAACCCAACTGGAAGTGGAACTCAACTTTCCAATTCCTCATTCTGCACTGTTATCCATTACACTAACTGTACACCCAAGTTTACAGCACCTGGTATTCTGAAGTGGTCACACAATCTAGGTACAGACCAGGCTTCGGCAATTGTACAAGAACCACTGTTTCAACATGATATGGTTGTAAACCACATGAAAAAAAAAGGAAAAAGTTATTTTGCCATATTAATCATCCAAGTTACCTTTGAAATTTTTTTCTTTATACGCACACACACTATATATATATATATATATATATGTACACAAAATATTTGGTGACCCATTTACAGCCTGTTTCATGCATAGCAATTTTTCAAAATGGGTGTTTGTATTGGACACTCCAAGAGCTATCATTTTTTTTTTGTTGTTTTTTTTCACATTTTTTTCAAAAAGAATGCATCAAAATGCTGAAAAGTTTAATAAACAGGAGAAATTAAATTATTTTGAGCTGTTGGCACATGAATACTTTGTTTTTGAAAAATGTGGAAAAAAATATGATCTCAGGAGTGCTCAAGATAAAAAAAAAAAACACTTCTTTTGAAAAATTTCTATACAAGAAACAGGCAGTTTTTTTATCTATATTAAAAAAAAAATTGAAAAATATTTATAATTCTGCACTCTCAGATATGCAAGAATAGAAATAACTCAGTGTAGAGACAAGTAAACATTATATATATATATATATATATATAATGTGTGTATGTAAAGAAAAATCAAGAAGTATAAACAGTCAATTGCTGATACTCCTACTGACAAGTGAACAGAGTTATTCCTGGAGGAGCCATCTACAAAACCCTGGAGTCGGGATGCTGAGGGAACATTTGTCAGCTAAGTGAAAAACTTTTAAATAATATTAATTCTATATTATGTGTGTTTGTGTTATCGGTTGTGACATTCAATTTCTTTCTACTGCCATTCCACCAACATCTGCTTCTCACATAATAGGGCATTGCAATAATTTATGTAATAAATCACGAAGCTGACTGGTCAGATACAAGACGTTTATCAAAATTAAAAAGTTAGATGGTACAACTTGTGCATACCTTTTCTGGAGTCTTCCAAAAAATTTCCTTTTCGATATCAGTGGGTGTATTGGCATTGGAAAGAGGACCAATCTCATCACCAGTATCTTCATCATCACCGTCTTCAACGGCTGCCTGCAGTTCAGGTGAACCAACTAAGGAAAAAAAAAGGGCGGGGAGAAAACATAAAAGAAAATACAAAGAAAAGAATAGATATTTTGGAATTCTGTTTTCAAACAAATAACGACATTCAATAAATCTCACACAAAGTCTGTAAGAGAAATACATGCACATATTCTATGGACAAACAAGGAAGTTCCAAGTAAATATTTGTTTAATAATTTTAAAAGACATATTTTAATGCAAAACACATGTCAAATGTAGGATAATGTTAAGTAAGGCCGGTCAAGTTGATCATTACTACAAAAATTTAAATTCAATCCTCATTGGGTACCCCATGCAAAATTAAACATTTAATAATTCAACAATGGTTGACATATAAAATCAACAAACCTAATAGTAGGAAGGTTTATATGCAGATTATTAAAAGTTTTTTTTAGTGGACATAAAGTGGGGGATCAGTTTTCTATTGTGTTATATAATAAAATGATCCCCCCAATCATTTCTACATAATAATTGGAAAATATATTCAAATGCTCTTATATGTATGATTTTTTTTAACAGCATATCAATTCTTTATGGTCATTTAATTCCAAACTCTCATACAAAACCCGAATAAGAAGAATGTGAATTGGTATATGGTACTGGTTAAGGAGGTTAGTTTGAGTAGCAAGTTCCATGTTAAAAAAGACATTGTGCCACATCGTGCTTTAGTAGGGAAACCAGGTAAATACTACCTACATAACCCTGAATATTGAAAAATGACCAGAAGTAGGATTGAAAGTGCTTGATCACAAATATTTCACTGGACTGTAGTGTTCTATACTCCAGGACTACTCATAGGACAAATAAGGGTCAAAAATTTAGGTTTATTTTAGAAAAGGATTGACAGGAGGTAGAATTTAACTGTGAAAGCTAAAAAAATACTATTTTACATTAATATTTTATTATTCATATAGCCTGAAATTAATGTCATAAGGTTAATATTTGGGTTTAATTTTATAAAACTTCTTCCCTTTAAGACAAATACTTTCCACCCTCCTCTGACCCCTGCCTCATGCCTTTCGTCTGACTGAAACATTGAAATGGATAAATTCTGTATTAGTTTTTCGACAGGTTGATTTTTTTTAGCTTTCACAGTTAAATTCTACTTCCTGCCTCCCCCAAATCTGTAGAGACACAAATTCAGTCCAAACTGGGGATGATAAGACAGACAATTGATATCTGGTGAAATAGACTATTCCCCATATGAGGTGATTTGGGATTTTATTGTTTATTAATTATATTGCTCTGTATTAATAAATACATTGAGCTCTTTTTGTGGATCAGTTTTAATATTTTATATTACTAGGATCCACTTGGATTGTATACCAACAGATTTTTCACCTTTACTATATATATATATATATATATATAAAATACCAAATCTGTAAGTGGTAGAGATTATTACAAGGTCTTTTTAATATAAAAATATTAAAAAGTTAAATCCATGAAGAGAGCTCAATGTATAAATTTATATACAGAGCAATACAAATAAGGAAAAAACTTAAAATATTATATAAATCGCTTATAAAATTTCAGCAGATATAAATGTACATACCTGCCTCATCAGACAGACTACATTTCATTAAATGATAACAATTTACCTAGACAATCTGACAATAAACCAGACAAAAACAAAATACCAGACAAAAGAAAATTTGAAGAGACAAAAAAAAAGAAAACAGACAAAAAAAAAGAAAACAGACAAAAAAAAAGAAAACAGACAAAAAAAAAGAAAACAGACAAAAAAAAAGAAAACAGACAAAAAAAAAGAAAACAGACAAAAAAAAAGAAAACAGACAAAAAAAAAGAAAACAGACAAAAAAAAAGAAAACAGACAAAAAAAAAGTGTAGTGGAATTAACTTGACCATAAAAATCTTTTGGGAGGCTTACATAATTTAAGTGGGAAAAATTGGGGTGGGGGAAGAAGAAGTCTGTATAATGAGTAGGGGAAGGTGGGGGAAGTATATATGGGTAAACTAGTGTCAAATATAACTCATAGAAATGAATCAATGTTGTTATTTATTAAAACATCATCACAATAATAGTGTGCGTGTGCATGTGTGTGTATATATATATATAAAATGCAACTGCATATATGTTTGCATAAAGTAAAATCTAAAAATGTTAAACTAAATACGTGCAAACTTACCCACATTATGTGACGGATCAAAGTTCACCTTAACCTGGTCAGAACTTATCTTGGGAATTTGGATTGCTTTACTTGCAGAAGCAAACACATGAAAGTTGCTGAAAAATAAGGATTTTAATGTTAAACATTTAAGGGTAAAATGTTTTAGACTCCCTTTCCTCTGTAAAAAATAATTATTTAACTTTCCAATAGTTTTACCATTTTATAACTTCTCAAAAAGAAGTTTTTGGCATTCTATCCTAGAGTCCTCAAACGTATTTCACAGACTATTTTTTTGCAGCTAGTGAGAAAGGAAAACCATTTTTGTTACCAATATTTTCTTCAAATTTTAATAGGTTCAATAAATTTGCCCCTCACCCCCCCTCCATATGTTTATAGTATTGAACTTGATCTATCTGCCAAGTGCAAATCAATCAATTTTAAGATTAGTAGAGTCTGTTCTCATTTCTCACCAAGAAAGGGAAGAAAACTCAACCTCCCCCATCACCATGTAATCTTCATCAGCTACCTGACAGGAGGACACAAATTCTCTTTTTTGAATTTTATAAGAAGTCAATTTAACAACTTAGAGAAAGATGACCTCAAAGCTTTTTGCACCCACACATGTGTGAATGTGTTGTGAACTAATTTTAATGCAAGAAAATGCTTCTATCATTGGGGCCCCCTCTGAATTTAATACCCTCTCCATTGTGAATGTACATGCTTCTGGCATACTGCATCTCTCCCTCAGCATACAATGCCCCTTTTGTGTCCTAGAGTTTGAAACCATTGTTGTATCATAAGAAATCAGTTAACTACAAAGTCTGCCTTGAAAGTATCCAGCCATTTAATATTAAGTAAAAAAAAAAAAAAAAAAAAGAGCCTACCTTGGGCAATTGAACTATAGTCCTCTTCAAAATACTCTCTTGGAGATTTCATGCATTTATCCCAGTGTCCTTTGCATTTTTCAGACTACTGTTGCATACCCTCAGTATCATTTCATGGCATTTCAACAGCATTTGGAGAAAGGTCAAAAGTCAATAAGGAGCCAAATTTAGATGGCAAGCAATATGCTGGGGGAGGGTGCACACACGCCAACACCTATTGGCAATTGTCTGACTACTCCGACCCAACTAGGCTAGTTTTAAATAAACTGGACAAAGATAAAGTCCAAAACCACAGAAGTCTTAAAACTTTACATTCCATGGTCCATTTAAAAACATTCTCCAGGTAAATGTTATCCCGGAAAATATTGTAAATGTTCACCAATTCCCCTCCCAACTTACAAGGTGAACATATTACTAAAGTATGGTGGACCAAAGTAGAAATTAAATTAATTTTATAGGACTTAGAGACAAAAAAAATTTCAATTTTTTTTATTCTATGACCTGTAGGATTGTATGGGGCAATATGAGTGCTGTAGCCACAATAGAAGTGGTGTTTCTTGGGCAAGGCAGCCTGACAGCGTGCAATCCTCTCCAGGCTGGTTTTGAATTCAGAGTTTTTCCTTCCAGACCAGTTGCCACCCAAGGTTATAGAACCCAGTCTGTCCTGCTATAGCTGGGGGGAAAAGAAAAGGATTCATACCTTCCCCAAGAGTATTAGCACATAAGTGAATGTAATGGATCCAATTGAATGTAATGTCTCCGATTCCTCAATCCAAGCCATTATCTATTATTCCACTGTGCCTTCCACTTTTTTTTATCCCATGACCCATAGGGTCGTAGGGGTACCATATGTACTGCAGCCACAGTAGAAGTGGTGTTTCTTGGGCAAGATAACCTGAGCGAGCCCAACCCTCTCCAGGACGGTTTTGAATTCAAAGATTTTCCTTTTCCTAGACTGGTTAACACTCAAGGCAATAGAACTCAGTCTGTCCTGCTATTTACCTATAGCTTATTTGTATACAAACCAGTAAAAGTGGGCCTATGATATATGCTGATAATAAACAACCCCCTCCTCCCGTTCAACCAGCACATCCAAAAAGGTTAATGCAGAATCATTCTCCACTTCCATATTAAACTGAATGGACAGGGTGGAGTCAGCGACATTATTCACTTGACACAGTTGGTTTGTGAGTCTGTGATTGGACTACATTTAGGGAACAACCCAGGTTACACTTTGAAATATACTGACAAAGCATTTAGGAATCTGTACAAAGCTTGGTCAGCTTAACATTTATATTTTTTAGAAGCGGTTCATATTAAGCTTCATCAACCGACTTTGTGCTGTGCAGACAGAACAACTTTCTTCGTTATCTCTGTCCCACGGGTGGTTAGTATGAAATATTTTCCATTTTGTACTCACTAGGAGCTTATTTACAATGATTTGTTTTAGTAACAAATTTATTTTAGTTGTAGTTCCTTATTTACCAACCCCCCCCACACACACACATTTTCAATTTTGCTGTTTATGATTATTTTTTTTCTTTCGTATATTTGTTTTTTTTTCTAACAAATCTTTCTGAAGATGTGTTGGTCCAAAAAGGTTCCTTTTAAATAAAAAGAATGTGCTCCATAATTTTTAAAACAATATATGAATGTGTGTATTTTAATATGTACCTTTTTATTACATTAACCCATTACCTGCCATGAGCCCCATTTGAGTTTAATTTTAACTCACTACATGTTATTCCTTATATTTACATTGAATTGCTTACATACATCGCATTTTCAGAGGTATATTTTACAACACTTAGCCTTTAAAGTTTTTAATATTAGCCATAAGAAGACACATTCTGTCATAATTTTACATTTCACGAGTAGAAAAATAATGACTATTTTGAAAAGCATTTTTTTTATTATTCCTAATCAATATTATTTTTTGATATTTTATGCACATATATATTTGATGTTCTACTTTCTATAAAAATGGTAACTACTGAAATTAAACATAAGAAATAAACTCCTAAGACACCTCTCTGGGCCAAAAATGTGCATTAAAAAAATCTGGCAGTTAATGGGTTAATAAAACTCACTTCATGGTATTTCATTGCTGGCTGAGTAAAATGACAAAGGACTGAGTCTTCATGCATGTCCAGTAAGGTCCCCTCTTATTGCCCTTCCTGGCAACCAGTTCTTGAGAGATTCAAAATGCCTGGATACGTTCCAGTTACATTAGTTATTATTTAAAAATAATAATAATAATTATTATTATTATTATTATTATGTTCATTTAATTATAAGAAAAAGAAAATGTTTACCTGGCCAGGTTCTCAGGTGACTCAAGATCATCATTGTTGGGCATGTAGATAAGATCGCTATTATCACTGTCAGTGTCCAAATCATCCATTTCAAAGCTCAGGTTTGCTCCGTCTTTTTCACTGTTAGAATCAGCTGTTCCTCCTGATATACCAGACTTTGAATCAAGATTTTTCTGAATAATAAACAAAGTAAGAAACCTGAAGCAACAGAAATGCAGTTCTACAGAAGGATTCTGAGAATACCATGGACTGAAATTGTGAACAACAATAGTTTTAGAGAAAATGGAAGCAAAAAGGACACATACTTTACATCAGGAAGAGACAGTTGAAAATTCTAGAGCATATAAGAGGGAAAGAGAGCTTGAAGAATATGATACTCACAAGTTATATTGAAGACAAGATGGACAGAGGGAAATGACACATAACATACTTAGTGACCTTAAGTTTAAATGATGGGACAAGGTTTAGGAGTGGTAAGAAAAAGACAAAATTCACTAAAAAGGACAGCAAATTGTGGACAGCACATAAAAGAATGGTTTTTAAGTCAAGATTAATATAGTTTACATAAAGCTTGGAATTTTAATGAAAAAAGAGAAAAGAGAAAAAGAAGAGAGAAAAGACAAAAAAGAAAAAAATCTAAGAATAAAAAAGAAAAAAGAATAAAAAAGAAAAAAGAATAAAAAAGAAAAAAGAATAAAAAAGAAAAAAGAATAAAAAAGAAAAAAGAATAAAAAAGAAAAAAGAATAAAAAAGAAAAAAGAATAAAAAAGAAAAAAGAAAAAAAGAAAAAGGAAAAAAAGAAAAAGAAAAAAAAAGAAAAAAGAATAAAAAAGAAAAAAGAATAAAAAAGAAAAAAGAATAAAAAAGAAAAAAGAATAAAAAAGAAAAAGGAAAAAAAGAAAAAGGAAAAAAGAGAGAAATAAAGACAAGAGAGGAAAGAGAAAAACAGGGAAGAAAAAAGAATAATAAAAAGAGGAATTAATTTCATTACCTGGGAGGGTTTAAAATCATCATCATCCTCCTCAAGGTCTGCTACATCTGTCTGTTCATCAAAACTAATAACTGAATTATTCTGCAATAAAAAAAGAGTAAAAAGAAAATTATACAACTGAAAAGACACTCTGTAAACTTTAGTATTCATGATGCATTTAAAGAATTTATGAACTAAAACATTCCTTCATAAAAAAAAGAATAGAAATATGAGTTAAAAAAAAATATTACAACAGAAAATATAAAACTATGATTTCATTAATTTTTTTTTCTTTTTATACTCAAGTAAAATATAAATTTCAAAACACAAAAAAAAATAATTTAAAAAGAAAAATCTGTTCAGCAAATTATTCATCCATTTTCTTTTTTTTATTTTTTTTAGTATTACCAAAAAGAAAAAGGTTTAAAAAAATTTGGAAAAGTTTAATCATCTAGAATGGAAAAAATGGACATTTTTGACACATGTACACACAAAAAAATAATTTATTTTCTTTGCACCTTATGCTTTCAATCTCATGAAAATGTCCAGCCATTTAATATTAAGATAAAAAAGAGCCTGCCTAGGGAAATGATACTGATTCTATAGTTTCCAATAAGTAGCCTCAGTCACGAGTTGATTCTTTAAACTGAACTTAAAAAATAGTTTTCTCTGTTTTGTAACTAGGACATTGTTACTCTTCTTTGAAATAAAAAATCTTTGTTGACTTTCTAATTCATTGCTTCAAATAATGTTTTTTCTGTTTAAATTCTGATCAGGTCTAATAATTTTCACTTATTAAAGAAATAAATTAATACAGTACACAAAGTTTAATCCTAAGACCAGACAAGGATTAATGAAGGTTTATTTGAATTGACTAAAAGTTAGATTATCAAGTTGTGTGTGGTGTCAAGGAAGGTGATTTAGTACTTGTTATATTTGAATCCATTACATACAAAAAGGTCCTTATCTCACTAAAAAGGTTTCAAATGTTACATATAGCAAAGTTTTGAAGCAAATTTACCTTAGAAGGGTGATTCAAACTTAGGAAAATTAGGAAAAAAAAAAAAAAAATCAATTTCTGTTAGTAAACCTTCAATTTACAATATATCAATATTTAAAATAAATAATCTTATTTTTTAATGGTCCCAAATTTTAGACAACTGGTTTCCTAGCACACGTCTGTTAGGGCAGTTAGTTGATCCCTGTTGCAGATGCCTGCTCAGGTACATTTGTTTTCTCAACCTCCACAGAACACACTTGTGGTTTACACAGGAATTACACTGAGCAGGCCTTACTTACAGTTTCTGAGAGAGAACACATCATCTGGCATGATCAGCAGTTTGAACAAAGCTCTCTACCTAATTTGTGTGTGTGCAAAAATTCAGATATAAATAAAACATACCTGTAAAAAGACAATATGAAAAATAAAGACAAAAGGAAGACCTTTCTTTACAGACGGGTTCCATAATATAATGGGCTTTATTAAGCCAACTGTTTATACATATTTGTTGCAAAATAAAATCCTTACATTTGCCTTGATAAAATCTATGAGGATGAAACGTGTCTAGTAAAGAAAAGTTTTTCTTTTGTTTTATATATATATATATATATAAGGGAGAGAAAATCTTCAGCTGACCCACTTCCCAAAATTCTAACCAAACATCACAATTTTCAAGAGCCTATCAGAATGATGGCTCATTTGATGAAATTTAAAAATCTTGTTGAAAAAAAAAAAATAAATAAATAAATAAAACAATAATTATTTTGTACAGAGTTGACAATATAATTATCAATATTAAATACTTATAAAACTTTATAATTGTTTTTCTGTCTGAATTTCTGGGTTGATGTGTTGTTATTTATGTTATTTATACACAAATTACAGTCCCCATCTTTAATGTTAGTATCACAAAATTTCGGCCATTGTACCCTCTAGTGAATTTCGAACAGAGCCCCTTATTTATTCTACCAAGTTGTCTGTTTTTGTTCTGCTATCTATGCTTTGGGTTATCTACAGCTCAATAGCCAATTAGTTTAAAACATTGATTTGAGAATTTGGTGATATAGAATTACTAGCCAAATTACCCACACCTTGCTGTGTGTTATACATTTTTTTTTTGTAAGAAAATGATGATTGATTTTAAACCATTGTTATAATTTATGGAAAAACTGATCCATTTCAATACTCTTGCAGATATGACCTCCATCTTCTGGTTTTCTCATCCAATATTTTGGATAGGAGACATTCACTTATTCAAATTTAAATTTAATTTAAATCAAAGGGAAAAAAATCTCAGTTGATCTAACCCTTTTGATATGTATTTGATGCAATGATTGAATTGATGAGCAGACTTCAACATTAATATGACAGTAGAATTGTGGCAACAAATATGTATTGTAAGGCACTACCCACTGATTGGAGATTTTTTGCTCAATTTGACATCCATATTGTCTCATTTTGATATTGCTGATGTGACCTCCATCTTCTGGCTTTCTTCTCCTATATTTTGAATAGGATTCATTCCCTTGTTTAAATGTAAATTTAATTTAAATCAAATGGAAAAAATTTTCAATGGGAGATTTATGCCCCCATGCACCCCCACCCCCCTTGATCAAAATGAAATATACTTATTCAAGTACACCAGGTAATGAAGTTTCAGAATATACAAGGTTACGGATTCATTTCAAGCTCAGAAGGGCATAAAAAGAATGAAGATTGACGTATAAACCTGTTGTGTTTTGGACATGTTTATTTGTCCATGTCTGAAAAAGACATTTTTGGTAAAAACATATATACATGCTTACGCCAGAGAAAGGATTTTTTTTTTTTTTAAAAGTCAATATTTTTTTTTTTTAATTGGATTATTCTTGTTCATAATTCATATTTGATTATCAACAGACACAGGTTTTTATACTTGGCTTTAAGATATACAAACATATATAATAAAATGAAGAACAAGTAGGAATCGTATCTGTCTATATTTCTGAGATGAGGTATTATGTACACTATTTACATTGTTCATACTATCATCCTCATCTTTGTTGCCATATTTATCACAACATTTCAGCCATTGTATACTCCGGCCTTCTTCAGGTGGTTGGAATGTCGAACTGAACCCTTTATTTCGCTCGTTGGGGTAAACTGTTCTAGTTCCAGGTGCCATGTCTAATGAATGTCAGTTATCAGTTATCTCCTGTTAATGACTCTCTCCAAGTTCACCACCGCCTTAACCAGGTATTGAACTCACACTCTTTGCATCCTGTCACTGGATCTAACCAACACTTTTATCCACTGTGCCATGTGACTTGACACATGGCACAGGAGATAACTGATAACGGACATCCATTAGACATGGCACGTGGAACTAGAATAGTCTACCCCAGCGAGCGAAATAAAGGGTTCAGTTCGATATTATAACCACCTGAAAAAGGCCAGAACATACAACAGCCAAAACGTTGTGATAAATATAGTAACAAAGATGAGGATGATAGATTCTACCTATATTGTTCAGACTAACTTACGTCTAATACATAAAATAACAAAGATTTTAAAAATACGCATATGAAATACTTTAATGATAAATCCAACCAAAACTAGATTACAATATCTCACTGTTTCACCAATCCACACAGAGTTGACGACCACAGACTTTACCCCCCCACACATGCACAGACATGAGAATATAAAAATCTAATCAAATACAAAATTATTGTAACATATTGTTACATGTCACCAAATAAACAAGGCTGACATCTGTAGATGGTCCTCATATACAACAAATATGAATTAACGTTACTGTCCGACATACACCCAGACACAGAAGCGTTTCATTACTCACACCCTCTTACACTATCACAAACTTTAATGTCCGAAATGTTCCTCACACATATTTATACATTACTAGCAGTAGAGCCCGGCATTGCCCGGGGATGTAACAGTAAGAGATAGATCAAGTATCAACCATCCGAAAGACTGAAAAATAAAATTGACAAAGATTATTGTTTAAAGTTGGCAGACACGCATGTCTTAATTAGGTTTTTTTTGTTTTTTTTGTTTTTTTTACGAATTGGTCAAACCCAAACTCAAACAAAAACATTGTTTTCAATCGTTATGAGTCTGCAGATTGAATAGAATTTTTTTATAAACAATTGTCTTGTAAATGGAATTTTTAAAGCATTCTGAATGTAAAAATAAAGAAAAAAGCGTGCAAGACAATAAGAAACACTACCTGCCAAAAAAAGTGAAGTTTTGTTGAAATCGGTTGAAAAATGTAGGAAATCCGATCCCATATATAAACGAACACACACAAACAACCTGGGTTTTATAATAAGTATAACTTGATATGAGTTGTCCCCCTTCCATTCTGGCGACAGAATCGTGTTTTATCATGTTTTCAAATTGATTTTGTGCAAAAACAATTGTGTTTTTCCAATTTTTGGCACTGTCAGAACCACCTCAAGGTAATTTTACGCAGTTCTGTGAAGTTTTTTTGAAATCGGTTGAAAAATATAGGAAATCTGATCCAATATATAAACATACAGACACACACACACACAATCTGCGTTTTATAATAAGAAAGATAAGATCTATTCTGTTAATGGATGTGATGCGTGTCCGACCAATGTGAACTAACCAAACATCTTAACGTACCAGTATCCTGTCTCTTTGCTTTTTTTATTTCTATTCTTGATCGCTGATGAAGTTTTAATAAAATTGAAGCATGTTAGACTGAGATATATTTCCTGCTTGTTCTTCATTTTATCATCTTGTCAGATTCCTATCTATTTCCGGTCTATATTTGATTGTCAACTCATATACCATGCACAAAACATTTTCACCTGAGACAAACCTGTTTTACATGTAGAAGAGAAAGAAAAGAAAGCCTTGAGATCATACAGAACCTGAAACAACCAAAAGACATTAAAATGCAACAAAACGACAACTGCATGACAGATGAAATAAGACAATGAATGAACAACAGAAAAATCTGTGGTCTACACAAATAGACACTAACAAATGCAAATGATACTCTAAAAAGTTATGAATGATTTACCTCAAAGTCTGGTACTGACATTCTATGGATTGGGTGGGGATTTAAAGTTTGTTATTAATAATTTATGACTTATCTTTCTTTCATCTCAATTTCTCTTGCTTTATTTCGACTTAGCAATATTGAATTGTTAAATCTTAAAGTTGTTGGTATTTTTCAGATGAGACATTGTTATTTATGATTTATTAAGAAAAGAATTCAGTGGAGAGCCATGATCACCTACATCCTAAAATGACATGACATAAAAGCAAAGCAGTTGAGTAGCAGGGTAGGCTGGGCTCTCTGACTGACTTAAATGGCAACCAGTCTAAAAGAAGGAAAACTGAACTCCAAACTAAGGAAATTGGAACACAACCCACTGTCTTTCTCAAGAATTCATGGAAATTCACAGAAAAGGAATCTGTGGAGAACCATGATCACCTACATCCTGAAAAGAAATGATCTTCAATAAAAGGAAAAAGTGTTTTTATTATTCATTTTTTTGACTTGTATTCCATACATATTATTTCTTTATAAACTAAATTTTAAATTTGTTCAATTTTAGTGACATTATTACATGAAATGCTTTTTTTTTTTTTTTTTAATACTGAACACTTTATTTTAAAAAAATCTGCTTGCCTTAAAAGTATTATTTTCCAGTAATATATGGGTCAACAGGTTTTTTGGGGGTTATTTTTAAATGTAAACAATCTTTGTTAGAGAATTATTAGTAATAGTTCATTTATCTTATATATAAACCTGTACTTACAGTTCGATGCATTTTTCTTTTATCAAATCATCAGCAGAGTTTTTTGTGAACTAAGATGATTATGTATTTTTTTTTTATTTACTTTCTAAAAAAACATTTTTATAGCATAACTTGTTTAAAATAATTTTGTTAATGATGTAAAATTTATATTTTTGATAAAATTTTGAATTTATTCAATTATAATTGAATCATGTATTATATAAAAGTAAAATGTTAAAATATTAATAGAATAGTGATAGTTTGGTGTTATTATACACAGGGTGTATCAAAAATACTTTTACAAAATTTGGGGGTGGGTTCCTCACACCAAAACAAGGACAAAAGTGATGGGGGTCTGCGAAACTATTCAACACCGAGTGGAAGTATTTGAAAAGGTCTGCCAGTCAATGACATTTTGAACATTAGTTATGAGTTCCTATGTCCAACGATCACCTTTTTGGACATATGTTTATGTAGACATTTTACCTTGTTTTGGTATCAGGAACCCACCCCTAAAAATTGTAAAAGTATTTTTGGATTGTATCTTGGATTGTACATTTAACAGCATCTATCGAAAACTTAATAACTCAAAAACAAATGATTTGTGGACATATTTATATGGACTTTTGTCCTTGTTTTGGTGTGAGGAACCAAACCTCAAACTCTGTATATATTTTAGAAAATCTATGACAAAGTGGAAAAACTTTTCATGTGATGCATTTCATCTTTTAGGACTGCAGCTTTTGAACTTTGGCTGGTTTTGAAATAAATGTTTCTTCTGAAAAGTTCTCAGAATTTCTTTTGTGTTTGTATGAATTTTGGGGGATATTTTTCTAGTTATTTTTGAGAAAAATAAAACAACCTGTTTTCTATGCCATCAAATACAGAAATTTCTCAAATTTCATTAATTTTTAAAAAATTTGTTTTAATAAACACGATTCCATTACATGAGATAAGTTTTCTTTTTTTAAATTTAATTGTTTTAAACATGGTTTCAATATTTTTCCTAATTTAATATTTTATTAAACATGTTTTCAATATTTTTTCTGAATCCAATACATTTTTATTAAACCTGGTTTTAATATTTTTCTACTTTTAATTTATTAGCTTATTAAACATGGTTTCATTACCTTTTAATTTGTAAAAAGTAAATATTATTTTGAAAGTGTCAAGTCCCAGAAAGAAAGGTTTTTAATTTAATAAACAGAAATAAACAAAACAAGGGAAAATAAAAGATAAGAAAATCAATCAAAGACTAATGCAAAACAAAAATAAAGAAAAAAAAAATAAAGAAAAAAAAAAAATTTAAATAAATTTAAATGAAGAAAGACAAATAGATTCAATACACTGGGGTATATTCGATCCCGTCAAACATCCAAGGATCAGCTGATGGTCCACTATATTCAAACCAGAAAACAAATGAACCCAACATGACAAACAAACAAACATGGCTACACAATACAAAACATGCATAACCAGTATTATTCTCACTGCTTTCTGAAACACAAATAAAGCAGCAGACTTACCCTGCCAGGAGCAATGGCAGCAGCAGTTACCATGCCAACAGCTGCTGCTGCTGCGGGATGAGTAGAAAGTGACTGTGCAAAACAAAGATGAGAAACACAGGTAGAAGAAATGCTTAAATTTAGGAGATGAAGTTCTATTGGCATTTATAAGGATTTTTTTCAAGGACTATTATCCTTATCTTCCATTTTTTTGTCAGTAAATTCCCAAGACATCATCAGGTATTTTTTTTTTCTCAAAATAACTTAAGACATAAATCAGTTATTCACCAAAATAGGAAAATTTTCAATTTAACCATTAATCTTATCTATCTTATTTTTGGAACAATGCATATTAAATTAATAGATTGTAAGTAGAAACCTATAATACCAGATATTTTTTTTACATTTAAACAAAATTCCTCTCTGTACCTGAAGAAGGTGATGCTGTGTATCTGGTGGGATTGGAAGGGCATTTTGTATTACAAGCTCCTTCTCCAAAATCAGATGTTAAATTCAGACAAGTCAGTCATGTGCCAAGCGGGATACATGCTTAGGCGATAATGTATCTTTCGATACATGACTGATGAGGCAGATTTTGTTTTTCCCTGCAGTAGGTTGCCATTTCTTTCTGCAGTAGACCAGTTGCCATCCCAGGTTATAGAACCTGATCTGTCCTGCTATTTACCCATAGCTGGAAGGAGGAGAAGAGGATTCACACTATTCCCAAGGGTATTAGCATGTAAGTGAATGTAATAGATTCAAATAGAATTCAAACTCGGCTACCTGATTCCTTAAAGGCAGCAATCAATGAAAGAGTGTTTTGAATTGGCCAATCACAAGGACAACATAAAAAGTGTTTTGAATTGGCCAATCATAAGAACAATACCAGATCTCATATCTTTTTGCAGAAAGTTTGGTTGGAATGCTCTAAGACACTTACCATACTCATCTGACCTTGCACCTTTGTATTACCACTTAATTCCTACAGAATTTGCTTAGTTGGAAATACTTTAAATTAGTTCATCACCCAGAAAGATGCCAAGTTCTGAGAAATTGGAATCATGAGGCAGCCTTAAATGGCATGTATTTATATTGAATAAATTTATGGACAAATATTTAAATATTGTCTTAGCAATTTACTTAAAAACTAAAAACTTTTGTTCCAACCCAATACAATAAGTTAAACTATTTTTTTATCATCTAACACTGGTTTGCTAAAGTATTTTAATAGACAAGATATTTAACAAAGTTAAAAAAAAATATCTGGAAACTCCATTTTCCCCTTGAGCAATTGAGAACAAACCTGCTTGATGACTGAAGACTAAACTCATCAAAAGATTACAAAAACAAAAATAATAGCCCAGAAAAAAAAGTCCTATAAATACAGGATTATATATAAAGGTTATACAGAAGGGTATTCTTCAGGCTTGAAAAGACTGAATTGAAAGGGGGTGGTAGGTAGTCATTCACAAGAAAAATTACAATGTACTTTTGGTTTAAATCCACAAGTGCTAACAAGAACACATTATCTTTATAGGTGCAGATTTAAACAATCAATGTTAGTAACTGGAGAAGAGTTAGACTAGTTCCATATAACAAGGGGGTATAACTCTCAGATACAAAGACGTCTCTTGCATTATTTTATTTTTGTCCATTCAGAGGAAGTTGACAAAAATAGAGTAATATATCTATTAACAACCTGATTCCAAATAAAGTATCGTATTCACGAATATCAATTTGAAATATTCAATGCAAATAATGCACAAATGTAATACGTAAACTTTTATTCGTAAAGTGATTTAAATTAATCTATTCCGGTTATCTCCCTTGATTTTCATTGCAAAATGAATGACATTTCGTTGTTAAATTTATTAACCTAAGACCCATATTGTTTTTTTTTTTTTACATTCTATAACAGTTAAACAAATCATAAGGTTCAAAATAAAGAATTAACTTCCTGTGAGATGTGAACTCTTTCATCTCTAATCCTTGGAAACCAATTTAACTTTGGCAGCATTTTGCTTACTTTTGAGGTTACAAGAACCATCTAGTAAAATGGTGTCTACCGCTGGGTTTAGTAGCCTCATCAGTCAGGTTACTATCACAAAAATAGCAAATGCAAGTCCAAGTGTCACTAAACATTCATCCTCCCCCCAAATACATGTTATTTGCGAAAGAGTCATAGAAGATAAAACAATGAGTGTTGCTATAAAAAATTAGGAAAAAAAATGGACATTAAAGAAAAACTAAAGTTAAATAATGGTAAAGTTTAAAATTGTTTTTCATCAAGCATGTCCTGTCGGGTAAGCTTTAAAAATAAAAATTGCTAAATCTAGGTATGGCTTAATTATAACTAAATTCTTAATGGAAAAAATGCAGTACTTTATATACAAATAATAATTTCATTCATTAAAATAAGCATAATATAGGCAAAAAATAAATTTAGCAAAATATATTCAAAAGCCAAAGCTGTATATGGAAAGAAAAATGGATAAAAAGCATTTTTTAAGTATATAATTTTCATCTCCAACAGTATCTAGATACCCAAATCTCCTCTTTGCATTTTTACTGTTATCATCACAATTCCATAGCTGATCCATTATTCAGTCTTTACCTGACCATATTACTTGAGAAAGGGTTGAATAAGGAATAATGAATGATGTTAAAATCCCTTTGCATTTTTATGTACAGATTTGAGCAGTCAAATAATGTTGGATATGTTCATGACTTTTCCCTAAGTTACAGACAATCAATTTTCAATTTCAAAATGTAAAACAAAAAAACATTTATCTATAAAAGTGTTCTATTTTATTTCTTTTCAATCAGTGCTGAGCATAAATGTAAAGTTTATAAGTTTAATGATCCAGGGAAAAAAAATTCATCACTACACATTTCAAAAAATGTCAAAACTGAATTTAAAAAAAAAAAGAGATCAAATTGGAGTACAAAGGGGGAAAAAAATCACATTTTGAAAATAAGCAAATTTGTGACTATTGCTGCTTCCTCATTAATTCAAAGGGCAATTTTGTGGTGGGATTTGAAAAATGCTTATAGCTGTTGGGTTGCATTTAAATCTATAATATTTAAATATTAAATTAATCAACCAAAATCAATTTACTTTCTTTGATACTTCAATCAGAATTATTTTTAATTGGGTCAGTTATACAAGAATGAAGGACACTTAATCAGTAATATATATATATATATATATATATATGTGTGTGTGTGTGTGATTTGCAGACAGTATTGTTTCACTGTATCACAGCTCCTCAGTGCAACTAGACATCTGAAAGCCTCAAGCCAGGATTGAAACCCAACTGATTTGGTGTCAGTTGGAGTTTCTACCTCTAAGCCATCAGCACTCGGCAGAGAGAAGCTGCTAATTCTACCATATTGTTTTTACGAATGTAAACAAACACCATATCTATATATATATATATATATATATATATATATAAATATATTTTTAATTAAACATTTTTAATCAGTTACTACTATATATATGAAAAATAAGTTTTAATTAAGGATACTTATACAAAAATGTTTTATATATATATATATATATATATATATATATATATATACACACACACGAAAAACAAGTTTTAACTAAGGACACTTAATCTGACCTGTGTGTGTATGAAAACAAATTTTTTCATGGTTCAATGACAATTCAAATAATCAGACAATTTGACACCATCAACCAAACAGCTAGCATTTTATAAATAATCCCACAATACAGAAGCAAGATAATGAACTAAAACTTCTTTTTTTTTTATTTTCATTTTTTTTTCAAACATATTTGCAACAATATTTAGTTGGGTGAGACCACAAAATTAAGATAGTTGTTTTAAAAATCTCAAAAGCAGCCTTAAAATCTTTGAAGAGGAAAATGTGGTGATTAAATCCAATACTGTCAGCATTAAAGAACTGAAAATTTGTGAAAAAAAATTGATTCACCATGATGCTGTTTAAAAAGAAAAAAAATCAAATTGTATTAACAAATGATAAGAAGACCAAACAAGGAATGAACATCTTCATTAACCACAAATGTGTAAAATATCAAGTCAATAATATTAACCAATCAATGAACATAAAAGCTGGTATCCCACAATGGTATTCTTCAGTTAAGAAGCTGTCATAACCAGACTCTTTAAAATAAACTTATTTTTTCTATCCAAATATAAATTACTAATCCCATGAAATTCCTCCAAGTAATATCAATATATTGGTTAATACAGTTTAGAATGTTGTGAGAGTACAGAAATTATATATATATATATATATATATATATATATATGAATGATTAAACAAATGAATCCTGCATGCTGGGTTTGGGCCAAGAAATTGCAGACCTCAATGTTAATAACAAACATGCCACATTTTAAACAAAAAGTATGTGTGTGTATATATATATATCTCCATTTTTTTTTTTTTTTTTTTTGTTGCTTTTGTTTACTTTTTCTTCTTTTAATGTTATTCTTAGTCTGTAGAATCTGCTGATTTTCAGGTGCAATCTCCCAGAGAAAACGGAGATTCCCAAAATTTGAAGAATTTCTAACATATTCAATCATCTAAGGCAATAGTGCTAGTAAACTGCAACGGAATCCTAAACAGGAAACAAAGAGTAAACCTCTACTTCTGGTCAAAAGACCAACGAGGAGTGCGAACCAGATGCTAGCCTAACCCTAACCTAGCGACTCCTATTGCAAAATAATAAATAAATAAAATGTCACAGTTTAAGAAGACATTAGAAGTATAGAGTTGAAGTAGACTTTAGAAGGAACTGGAAACCCAATCCTAAACAAGAAAGAAACGATAAACGTCTACTCATGTTCAGAAGAATGGGAAGAAGTATGAACCAGATATTAGATGAACTGTCCAGTTCAAACTCCTCCCTGGATTTCAACACAGGAGTAGTGGTTTATCCCTTGTTTCCTGTTTAAGATTGGGATTGATAATCCAAGAAAGTTTGAACTTTATAACACAAACTATTCTTTCAAAAGTAAAGCATCGAAATATCTTTATGGAAAAGTAAGTTTTTCAATTTTATGGCAGGTTTTATAAAATTCTTTGATTTTTTTGGGGTGTCAGGAATTTTCCCTTGTATGAAAAATAACTTTAATTTCTAAATATTTAGCAAACAATTGTCATCTTTTGTCAACTATTTATCATAAAGAAAATTTTAGACATAAAATTCTGTGGATGGAGGCATCCTACCATATAAAAGAAAAAACAATAAGAATCCCCCTAATAATTTGGTATTATTTATTTATTCCTTGTTTTTTGTTGTTTTTTTTAGATATTCATTAACAAAATCAATCAGAAATATTTACAATCTAACCAACTAATTTGAAAAGAAAGTAATGATAAAACCTATACCACTGTCTCTACCTTCTCAAAATAAAACAATGATATTCAAAAAATTTCTACCTTGAAGGCAGAATCAGTAGAAAAACATTTAAACAGTCAAGGGATTTTAATTCTTTAATCATAAAACACTTGTGAATATTATAAATATTAATTTCATTATCATTTATTATTGTCATAAGCACTATTTATATTATACTCAAAATTAAAATAATCATGATTATTATATTATCATCATAATCAATTATAATAATAATAATAATAATATCTAATAAATCAATAATAATAATCATATAAATCAATAATCATTATCATCTTAAATCAATTATAATAATCATTATCATGCAAATCAATTATTATTATAATAATCATAATAGTTATTATTATAGTTATTATATTATCATTATTATTAGTGGTGTTGGTATTGCACGGGTGTTGCTCATCTTTATAACATTGGTACAATAAGTTATTTTCCTTTCAGACTAATAGTGCAATATTAGTCTATAGCTACTTTTTCATTATTCTTACAAATGTCTTCATTTTGTTTTCTAAGGCATTACTATCAATAAAGTACTTACTACAAACATTATTATCATCTTACAATATTTGTTCACAGAACTATAGTTGTCATAGTCTTGGGAGATTATGTAGTTGACTAGCTAATTCCTGTTGTAAACAGAGATCATCTTCCCAGGTTGATGTTATAATTATTGTTGCTGTAAATAAGACTAAAGTGGAGTCAATATTATGGAAAGGGGGAAATTATTAAAATATTGTCCGATATAGCTAAATAAATGATTGGGATTTAAATAATAAGATAATCAAATATATTTAATACAAAGTCTGTTGATTTTTAAAAGAATGAACTTCAACTTTGGGAATCTCTGCTTTGTAAAAGTGTAAAGCAACACTGAACAATTAGCAAATTTGCATTATCGAGAAAATAAGTTTTTTTTTTTTTTTTTTTTTTTTTTTTTTTTTTTTAAGATTCAGTCACTAAAACAGTGTATAAAATCATGCAGTTTTTTGTTTGTGTTTTTTTTTTTTCTCTGTGAGTTTGCAGCAGACACTTATTAATCCTCACTGCAAGGGTCAAGTTTCCGTGGCTGTCCACTCTCTGCACAGTCAATCTGCTGAAAAAATTTGTGGCTTTATTATAATTAAAGTTAAAATATCAAATTAAAAATAAAAAAAATAAAAAATTTAAAAAGTAAGGGATCAGAGGAATCCATTAAAAAAAACCTTTCTATACATCCTTGCAAGAGTCAAATATAAATAGAAAAAAAAAAAACTATTAAAAATTTGTTTCCTGGTGATTTTGAGATACGACTGAAATGTCTGCCACATGGGAAACACTTGATCAATTTGTTCAAATTCATGAAAATTTAATGTAACACTTTGTAAGCCAAAATGCATTAAGACTAAAATATTTAATTTAATTTCTGACAGCACAATAGTAAATTGGCAGCAAGGTCTCATCATTTTACAGTGGAAATGTCTAAATGTAACTATAAGTTCCATGTTAATACTTTCTTCTCTCGCACTTCTCGCTTGTGGAATTCTTCTGGCTTTCCAGTCAATTTTGATCTTTAAAAATTAAATGCATTGTCAATCATTATCTTCCTGTTCTTTTATTGTTTTCTCTCAATGTTTTTTTACTTTTTGTTTTAAATATTGTCCCACACTCAATTACCTCTTTTATCTTAGTGGCTTTATTGCCTTGCATGGAGTGAAAAGATTTAAAAAAAAAAAAAAAAAAGTTTGCTCTTGTTTTAATCACTGATTTGAGAAATCAGTTGTATATAGATGCTAGATCAGGGACCAGCAACTTTTTGGATAGAGCGTGCCAGAGAGCAATGAAGTATCTTGGAGGAGAACCATGATATCAAATATACTAAATGGTCTAGATCTCTGATCGCACCGACCAGAAGGTTGCCTTGGCCTGGTGGTTTAAGGAAAAAACAACAAAGTAAATGTTGTATTTTTTTTTTTTTTTTTTTAAGCATTTCACCCCAAGCAAGGCAGGAAGCCATTAGGACGCAAGGGGTTATAGAAAATTTAGAGCAAGATCAGATAGGAGTGATAGAAGAAAGGATGAGGGTAGTGGATAGATCAAGGCAACTGGAGATGTTGATTGACATTACACTTGAATAGATGGAGATTATAGCTCACAGGGAAACAGGAAAAGGGAAGGGAGTTCCACAGGCGAGAGGTGCGAGACATGAAGCTATTAGAGTAGAAGAGACGGCTACATTTAGGAGTTTCGACAGTGAAGGGTTGAGAGCGGGACGTCTGGGAGCCAGTGAGTGCAGCTCCTCGGAGCAATTTCCACGAAAGTATTTGTAGAACAGACAGAGGGAGGCAATGGCGCGTCTGTGAGAAAGTGACTATAGACGAGACGCCAGGGCAGGGCCAACCACATTGCATATCCGCCTCTGGAGCCTATCAAGAACCCCGAGGCAAACAGAAGGGGCACCAGACCATACATGGTCCATGCAAGGGCGAATTGTGGATTTGTAGATCTGGAGGATCGACTCCAGGGAGAAAAACTTCCTAGCGCGGCTCAGGGAGCCAACTTTCCTCGCAGTGGACGAGGCAATTGACTCAATGTATTTATTCCATCTCAGGTCAGCAGTCAACGTGAGACCGAGAAGCCGCAGTATTATTTAAACAAGCTTCCTTTTTTTACTGTAGGAATAACAGGACAACAACACAATAAAAAAAAAAAAAGTAAATTCCTTACTACAAATGAAATCCAATTAGAAATGGTGAATTATTTAATGAGACACTAGTTTCTGCTTAATGTTCGATAATTTCTCAACATCAGGTGAAACATTTGTCAATGACAGGAGCATATCATCCAGGAGGTCATCACCCTACATTTTTCTTAAATGACTTTTAGTATATTTCATTTTCAAAAAAAGTCATTTGCAAGCATATGCACTTCCAAATAATGATACCATCATTTCCGCATTGTTCAATAGGCTTTTAGATTTACCACTTGGCAAAACATATTTCTTGTAAAAGCAAGCAGTGGATTTGGAATTAAATTTTAATTTTAAAAATTAGTAAAATTTGCAAGTCAATTAACTTCAACTGATATTTTTCTTCCACTTGTCCACAAATTAATTAGATAATTAGTGTCCAGGTGTTAAGTTGGCGGACCAGACAAAAATCCTTTGCAAACCAGATGTGGCCTGGGAGCTGTTGATCCCTGGCATAGACATTGCTGAACAAGTCAGATGCTACACATGACATCCATATGAGAGTCTACATTTGACAAGGATATTAAAGAACATGACTTGAGTTCTTACATCAATATTTTGGTTTTGCAGCAACAGGTTCTGATGAAGGATCATCATCTTTAAGATTAATACAATTAAATTGTTTGAAGCGATTTTTAATCATTAGTCTGAGAAAACAGTTTTATACAGCTGATAGTTCAGACATTTCTGAATGATCCAGATGTCATACATGACATCCACATGAAAGTCAACATTTGACGAAATTATTTAAGAAAATAACTAGAGTTTTGAGGTTAAGGTTTTGTAGCACATTGCAGCATTATATGAAACTACTCCTACTGTAACCAATCTGAGTTCAATTTCTTTATCTCCCATACTAAATTTGTTGTAATAGGGGAGGTGGGGTACAAGCTTAGCAGTCCCAGTAAATAAGTAAAAACATAACAAAATAATTCCATTGCCTTCAATGAATCTTGACAGTATAAACAGTTCCTGAAATAACCATAATCTGCCTGCCTGAAAGTCAGATAAAAAATGAAGAACCCCCCACCCACCCCAAGAAAGAGTTAAATAGACAAGAAATATATAAATAAATTTATAAGCTAAGCAAAAAAAAAAAAAAAAAAAAAAAAAAACAATAAATGATCCAGCCAACCAATCATCTCATATTGTATGTTAACATGAGGTTAATTACTAAATGGTACAAAATGGAGCACAGGGTTAAGTTAATAATTATTTTCGAAGCGTAGGTGGCAGGACAAAAGATCAAATCACTTAAAAGCAAAGTAGAAGATCTAAAAGCTGAAGTACTGCAAAGAGATATCAGGAAGAGAAAAGTTTTCTATTTGAATAATCAATGGAGGAAAATCCTCAAAGGTTTAAATTTGAAAGTTCATTTATCTCAGCTTAATATAACATCATCTCAATAGTAATAAATAGAAAATAAAAACCAATGTCCCCTTTACAGGTCAAAGGTGATATGGCTAAATGGACAGAACATCTTACAATTGGACCAAATAAAAGCAGTAGAATAGTAAAAACAATCCCCTTTATTTAAAATATATATATATATATATATATAGACACTTAACCAGACTAGGCGATGTCATCTTCCACTTTAAATTTAGACACCCCAACCTTACCCTGATTTGACATCTGTGAATGTAACTTTATACTGATACAAATTATTAACACCTTATGCCCCTTTTTCTTTAAACAATTGCTCTAGCTGTTACCATAGAAATTTTGATTACAATAATGAATATGCTTATAAAACACGTAAATTTCAGAAATAAGTTATTCCCAAAAAAAAAAAAAAAAATTCACTTGAAGATGGAACAGAGCTTAGTACTTTAATTCAATTTAATTCAAATAATTATATTGAAGTTTTCAGCTCTTGTTTTGAAACATGAGAACTCTTATGTAGTATGTTGGAATCATATTTTTTAAATAAATAATTATATTTATGCTCTACTTTTGTATCGAGCACTATTTTTTAAAATAATAACAAAAATACTAAAGAACTTTGGATTATTTACCTAACAAGTTCTTTTCCTATTTTCTATACATTTTCCCATATATATATATATATATATATATATATATATATATATATATATATATATTGTAATAAAAAGAAAGAACAGTAAGATATATAATACGGTGTTCTTATTGATATTTTTATTTTTACAAAACAGTGCTCAATGTACATTTACAGAGTATAAATATTATAAATTAACTGATTTAAAATATGGTTTCTTCGCTACACAGGGATTACTATGTTTCAAAAAATGAAGCTAACAACTTCAAATTATATAATTAAATTGAAAGCATTAGTTCTGTTTCATCTTCAAGCGAATTTTGGAATAACTTATTTTTAAATTTACTGAATGTTTATTTATAATTTAAATTTATATAACATCAGTGGGTGAAAAAACCTGGATAGTAAGTAATAAGTTAAAATGAAGGAGTGCTCAATACGCTAAGTAGACCAAAGGAAATAAATAAATTCTAATGTGCTAGGTAATACCTACCTAGGTTTCACCACATGGGCTCATCAACCAGTTGATACTGATGATCCCATATGGTGAATATTACACAACAAAATCCTCAATTACCTCATATAGGGTCAGGTATAGGTCTATTTCAACCAACGAGAAGTACGTTAGTCTTATTCAACCCTGGTGTATAGACTGCGTTCATGTCAGAATTAGAAATTCAAAATAACTTTGACAGCAATCAAAAAATTAATACAGAATTTATCTATTTCGATGTTTTCAGTCAGATGAAATGCCCGAGTCAGTGGTTAGGGGAGGGTGGAAAGCTGTTATCACTCTTTCCAACATTGATGGGGGGGGGGGTCCTTTCTAACCTTTCATTTGAAATAGAATGGAATGTCAACATCATGACTATATCATTATTTTCTCTTTGAATTATATTTGCTATCCAATTTAGTAGTTGCCACTGTTGGTAGTCATCAAGCTAGTGTTTTCTAGCTACTTCAAATGCAACAAAAGTTCAATTTCTTTATCAAGGACAATCGTTATTTTCCATTACAAAACCTAATTCTTTTATTACTTGTCGTATAGGAATAAAATGTCACAGCCGACACTTAGGGGTTGAACATGGATCACTAGAGAGCAAGCACATTCAACCTCATTTTGAAATAATTAGATCACATGATGGGTAAAGGAAAACCATATATATATATATATATATATATATATATATATATATATGGGAATTAGCAGCATCGGACCGAGGATTGTTCAAAGGCGTTACTATTAATGTATCTGTGATTTACAAAGTCACTCCTACAAAAGAGCATTACAGGATTACTCATTGAAACAACTTTTGGAATGATGATAACTTTTGAAAATCAGTGAATAGTCTTATTACTTTATAATGAAAGGTATTAAAATACTACTACAAGAATCGGTCAGTGAGTTTGCTTTAAACTTTCAAATTTCCCTGATATCTCATTGCTTTTAACAAAGATTACACTCTTTTTTTCTAAACTATTCTAAGTAACTACAGTATCTACATTATTCAGTATAGGCAGAAACTAGTAAGTTTCTATAGAGAATTAGTATTTGTGAGTAGAAACACTAGTGTTCATACTACTACTATCACTCTGCAAAAAAAAATAAAAAATTAAAATAAACAAAAAAATTAAAATAAACAAAAAAATTAAAATAAAAATAAAAATAAAATAAAAAATAAACAAAAATAAAATAAAAAATAAAAATAAAATAAAATAAAAAATAAAAATAAAATAAAATAAAAAATAAAAATAAAATAAAAAAAAATAAAAATAAAATAAATAAAAAATAAAAATAAAAAAATAAAAAAATAGAAATAAATAAAAAAAATAAAATAAATAAACTATAAAGCTGAAAGAAAACAATTGGAAAGACAAACATGCAAGTCAGGAAGAGAATTGGAATAAAAACTGGCACTAAACGTTTGGAACACAATTATTTTAAAATTCTTATTAGTGGTACAAAATTTTATTGCAGTAGTAAAAACGGACATAAAAAAAAAGCAAAGAACAGAAAATCTGCAACTAGTTGGTACAAAAATAGAAACACACCCACACACATAAAAGTTAACAGTAAAACCACAATTACCATAGTTGGTACAAAAATAGAAAGTCACACACACACACAAATAATTAAAGCATAAAAGAAAGGAATGAGTTAACTGTTTTCACACCTCATTCATCAGAGCTGAACGAGGTAAATAAAGTAGAGTGCACACTGATTAAATCCCACTGCATTATTAATATCACTTCACTTTCTACTGCATTCTTTTTCAGGGCCTCTCACTTACATTATTCTCATTGTTAATTTTATTCAAAGTGGTTTTCTGCTACCATAGCAGGATATGACAACACATCTATGAAATTCAAACACACTGTCTTTCAGGGATTATAGTCACCTTCGGATAAACTTTTTTGCACAATACAGAATGATAAGTTAAAAAAAAGAACACTAAGGCAGAAAGGAAATACTTAATGATATTTGGGGATGAGTAAACATTTTCCTAAGCAAATCACATTACGTCTACACAGCCACTCCTCTTGTTTACACAAAGATGGTTATTTTGATTCAATCAGTAATTGTGATCTTGACTTTTCCTTTTTTTTTTTTTTTAATTATACCTGTTTTTTTGGGGTTTTTTTTTTGCTGTAATAAAATAATTATTAGAAATAAAATGAAATAAGACTTTCTTTTTTTTTTTTTTAAACTAAAATCTCCCTACTTTTCTTAAACCAGTTTAAGGAGCCAGAAATTTAGGTTTGGTGATTATTTGTTAATAGCACATTGAAAGGAAAATTTATTTTTTTTTTTTCTCGCAATCATACAAACATTTCTTAATTTAAATTCTAGAAGTTCTAATATTAATCCAGTATTTGATATGGTTACTATATATTTGTTGTTTTTATAACAATGTTCCATCCAAAAAGCTTCTCATTCAAATACAAGATTTTGACCCAGTTTTCTTTAATCTGGTTAATCTGTGAGAGAAGATATCAAAAAGAAAAAAATGGGATAGAAAAAAAAAAACAAAGAAAGGTCATTAATATCAGATATAATATATACATAAGGAAGTCTGATGAACATAACAGCTGAAAGATTGTGATAAAACCAACAGAGATTATGATATTAGTCTGAATAATGTTTGAAATAATCAAACTACTCCATCTCAGGATTAAAGATAACTTATTTAATCTACTCTAAAGTTAATATTTTAAAGCAGGAACATTTAAAACCAGAGTTATCTCCCATGAGTTTAAGACTCATATTTACAAATAGTGAATGCTGGACAATATTTTCCCATATGAAGAAGAGATTTGAAACAACAGCAGTGTGGATACTGAGAATACCATGAACTGAACATGTGAGCAATGATGAAGTTTTAGAGAAAATAGAAACAAAAAGAACACTTATATTTTACATCAGAAAGAAACAGTTGAAATTTCTAGAAGACATAATGAGGAAAGAGGGCTTGGAAAATCTGATACTCACAAAGATTGAAGCAAGAGGGACAGAGGAAAACAGTGCATAACCTACTTAGCAAGTTTGTCTAAATGGATGGCAGAACAAGGTTTAGGAGAAATAAGAAAAAGACAAAATTTATTAAGAGTTACAGAGAACAGGAAATTGTGGAGACCCATGATCACTTATGCCTTGAAGGGACATAGCACATAGAAGAGGGAGAAGCAGAAAGTCAGACGATCTTTCACCAATCTTTCAAGTGGGGAACATCATCCCAAAGTTAATCAGTGTAATTATAAAGTATCTGCAACAGATGCTTTATATTTAAACTTTATATATAAATTTATATATATAAAATAAATTTTATATATAATATGTATCTGCAACAGTTTTTGGTTATGCTAATCATTTTCATGCGACTTCCAAATAACTTAACCAAAACAAATAGTAAGGAGTTATGAAATGTAGATACTTTACAACCACACAGAGGTGAAATGCAATCAACACTAATCGGACCAAAGGCTGGTCATCATCCAAAGGTGATGTTGCATATACATCCTTCTGCAAATTAATTGAAACAACCACTTCAGTTTCCTTTCACCATATCGTCAGTTTTAGACCCACTAGAGTGACAGGGTGTAATCGATTTCTATTTTTTTTTCCTCAGATTAGGTCATTTGCAGTGGTGTGCAGTAATATGAATCTAGTTTCGGGGTGTATAATGAAATTTGTTTGTCCTGGAAAAATATTGCATCATCAGTGATTACAGCATATTTTTATCACGCCCAGACACTATTGTCTTGACAGTCGATTAGCTGTCCTACAGCCATTGTCTGTGATGGACGTTACCCCAAAGAAGCGTACAAAAATTGTAACGCTGCCCAAACTCACTAGCAAGCCTTACTAGTGAGCAAATCAAAGTACTATAGACTGGCCTGGTAACTCTCCTGATTTATAGCCAATCAAGTATCTGCAGGGAATGACTTCAAGGAATGGACATACGAAGTCCTAACATGCACTGGGTCATGTTTCATTGGAAAAATATAAAAAAAAGTAAATAACGGAATTATTTGTTTTGTTTCAGTTAATTTGCACAAGGGTGTAGGTGATCATGGGTGTATAGTAAGACTGGGATGGAGTTTTCTACCATGAGCTCCTTCCACAGAACCAATTGATTGATAAAAACAGAGACAGTAATAAAAAAGAAAAATATCTGTCTATATTTCTGAGATGAGGTATTATGTACACTATTTACATTGTTCAGACTATTGTCCTCATCATTGTTGCCATATTTATTACAATGTTTCGGTTGGAATGTCGAACTGAACCCTTTATTTTGCTCACTGGGGTAGACTGTTCTAGTTCCACGTGCCATGTTTAATGGATGTCAGTTATCAGTTATCTCCTCTTAATTTTCCCTCTGAAAGTTCTTCACTGTCTTAACCGGGTATTGAACTCACACTCTTTGGGTTCTGTCACTGGATCTAACCAACACCTTTATCCACTGCCATGTGTCCTTGAGGACAGTCTACCGCATGAGCGAAATAAAGGGTTCAGTTCGACATTCCAACCACCTGAAGATGGCCAGAGTGTACAACAGCCAAAACGTAATAAATATGGCGACAAAGATGAGGACAATAATCCGAATAATGTAAAAAAAAAAAAAAAAAAAAAAAAAACAATAAGAATTAATGAAAGAAAAAAGCTTAAATGTCTATCAGGATAAAGCTAAACTGACTACATATTTCTTTGGTAACTAGGTAGAAATTGTTACAGTTTGACTGGAAAGTATTGGTTCATTAAATATGTTTAGTAGCTATTTCACCTTTGAATTGTCTTTTTTTTACAGAGAATTCTATTGATGAAAAAAAAAAATTCAGATCTCTTGAAAACCATAAAATGAAACCAAAAGTAGTTCTTTGCCAAGGAAAATGATATGGAAATGTAAAATTGCCTTCATGGTGAAAGAAAATGAAAAATGTACTGCTCTAATATTAGCTACAACATTTCACCTTTCTTGATAGATCTTCTATTATCACAAGGTGGGGGGATATTTAATAACAAAAGTGATAAAAACTAACAAAATGAAACTAAGTGAAATTGGCTAGACTCTATAATGAAACACAGGTTTTTAAAAAAAAGAATTTAAAGTTTCAGCTTCCCCTCTCCTTCATGCATATGTGTAATCACATCACTGTAAACATCACTTTAGTCTAATGAAGTCCTAAAAGATGAAACAAGTCACACAAAAAATTTTTATCACTGTGTCAGATTTACCTAAAATTGTATATATATATATATATATATATATATATATATATATAGTTCAGGTAATAAATCTGTTGGAATATAATCCAAGTGTATCTTAATAATATAAAATATTAAAACTGATCCACAAAAAGAGCTCAATGTATTTATTATAACAGAGCATATAAGCTACATGATAGAGAAATTTGGATTTCTCTATTATGTTATATATATATATATATATATATATATGAAAGTGAACAATCATCAGGCCTGACAATTGCATCTAGCATGAAACAGACTGTCGCCTCTAAGTGTTGACTTCTGTTCACTGTTATATTTATACACGCTCTATCTATGATATTGAGCACTTTATCCTATAAATATAGCACATCTTAAGACTATTTCTTCTTATATATGTTTTATTTAAGTAAGCAAAACTTTTGATTAACCCAACACATTAAAATTTTTTTTTTTTTTTATTGGGTGGAGGAGGCATTATTGGTAAATTGCTCACTAAGTAAAAGCCATTTTCTACAATAATTGACTGCTATCTTTTCAAATGTGTAGCAAAGAAAGAAAATCAGTATAAATAAAAGCTTGGTTGGTTGATTGTCCAAATATATCAATCCTTGCTACATTAATATCAAATTTTGTATGGGGAACCCAGCAAGGATTGAACTCAGTAGTAATGGTCAACCAAACCAGCTTCACTATCCTGATGATATGTCTGTAAATAAAAGAAGGTATTATGTCTTAACTGGCTAATTAAGTGAATTTTTTTTTAATATGATTTATTTTTATTTTATGTGCTGTCTCTCTTCAGGATGTGGCTAATCATGGCTCTCCAAAATTTCCTTATAAATTATTTAATTAGAATGAATTAATTATGTGTTTGGAACTTGAAAGCCTAATCTTGAGGTAGGAACAGCCAATGTTACAAGGCCCCATTTTGCCCTACCTCTTTACACTTACACTATAAAATACAAAACCAAGCTTAAAATGATGACTTAAATCTGTAGCTACTAGATGCCCTTTTCACCTTACAAAAAGCTCCCATTCACCAAACCCCTTAGATTTCATAATAATAGAATGGAACTTTCTAGAAGTCTCTAGCAACTTCTACTGGGTTCTAGAGGGTAAAAAAAACATATATAAACAGGAGTTCATACCAACTAGCCAGTTGCCTCCTGAATCCACAGCCACAACTACTGAGGTAGACTTCTGTCCTTTTGATTCATGAACAAAGCTTTGACCAAAAGAATCTAAGTTCTGACACTCATCAAAAAGAAAAGATTATTAGTAAATACTTCATCTTTTATTCATTGATATTATTGACCAAACTCCTTTTTTATATATACATGTGAATATCTAACTATTTTTCTAAAAAGAAAATAATACGATTCTTTGAGTAGCGATGATTTCCCATCTGTCGCCTTAATCTTAACTGTATTTGGATTACCTCTCCCACTCCCTCATATAGCTACACGTTTAAGCGAACTACTTTCTGGGCTCTCACACGCTTATTAACTTGTTAGCTTTTCTTATCTATATTGTTTAAACCTCAGCCCTACTGTTTATAAAAAATATTTTATTATATGTTAAATAAAACCCACTTTTTGTTATTACATGTAATCTTTTATTTCAACTTTAATTTCTAAGAATCTGTTTCATCTTATTTTGTGTTGTGCCAGCCATAACAAATGGTTATTTCTTTGTTCAGTGCCTTTGTTCATTGAACTCTATGAGATGATGGGCATATTTAGATTGTTGAAATGGTGTTTCTGCCTGATTAGTGCAGTGGTGGGGGAACCAGTTTAGTTGATAAATGATCATCAGGGAACTTAATTTGCAATAACTAAAAGTTCACCTGATCTTTTTGTCCTTCATTTTTTGAGAATATCAATCTTAAGAAATAACAACTTTCATCCAATTAACAAACAACAGGTAAACCATGATAGTTCTTGAAACAGTATAAAGGGCTTTCAATCTGATGACATTTTCATACAAATTACTACAGTTAAAGTCCTTAAAATTTAAAAAAAAAAAAAAGTGCCAGTATTGACATAAAAATTAAAACTTCCCTTCATACCGAGCTATCACTCAGCATAAGAGGAACAAATTATTAAATTCAAAAAGTTTGTTATTAATTATTAATATTATTAAAACAGTTTTAATTTAACTCACTTGACCACAGAGTGAAGAAATGATCTGAAATTGAAGGAATATAATGTAGGAAAAATTCTTTAAAACAAAAATCACAGACATTTAGACTCGAACATTTACAAAAATGTCTGCCTCACTTCCGACTTTTTCTCTTTAATTTTCAGAAATCTCCATTTTGGAATTAATGGTATTGGAATGAAATTCCACCATTTCTTACCTGTGAATCAACTTGAGAGTCCACCTGTGACTGACTGCTGTCTTCTTCAAGTACAATATCTGTGTTATAAGCCACTTGACGGTAACCTAAAACAAAATATATTTTTTGTGTACAAATTTTGTATGAGAAAGAATTACTCTATCTGTTTATGTTGGAATGATTTTGTTTAGCAGCATATCAACACCTCTATAGATTATTTAATGCCAAAATCTAAATATATTGAACACAATCTTATACCTTCAACTAAATATATTTTTAATGCAATTGTATACCTTCAACTACAGATAAAATGTATTGTCAGTCATTTTGCTATAAAATGTATTACTTGACATTTTGCTTCAAAGTTGTAGTGTTATTAATTTTACTATAATGTATTGCAGGTATTTTTACTATAAAAATGTATTTTTATGCTTTCATAGTCTTTTATTTTTGTTTGAGGGTTAAATATATGCTCATAGCTGGGACCCTAACAGGTGTTACCACCCGGACCAAGGTGCACCTGGGAGCAACAGCGATTAAGAGGTGATTCTACACTCCTCAAAACCTACAGTCTCCTGATCAGAGGTCATCCTTCTGGTTGTAGTTTATTGTCATAACCAGAGCTATATCTGTTTATAGATGACAATATTTTTTTTATATGCAGAAAGCATCATATCATAATTCAACTTGTTCTTTTATTACTTAACTAGCAGCATGACCCGGCATTGCCCATGCTTGATTCAAAAATCATACGACTCATACAGCAATTGCTATCACTTGACTTAAAATATTTTTGCCCTTCCTTGCCTTTAAAGGAGTGCCCTTTGCTGTGCTGATGTTGCTACATGTCGTACTTCTTGCCTATCTCACACTGCGAATTTTTTCTAACCTCTATACTAAACATTAAATCTGTTATGATAAAAGAACTAAACAAAATGAACATAAAACGATCAGCTTTAAAAAAGGACTCGTAACTGGAAAAACCGAATGAAAAAAGAATGTTAACAACAAATACTTTTTCGCGCCCAACCCAGTTCTGAGGAATCAGAATCAACGTTGAGTTTAAGCAAGCGAATGAGCCAAGTGGAGTAAAGTGCCATGCAGATTTAAATTTTTCCCCACTTGTGACGAATGCAGCTATCAATTTTTTTTTTTTGCATGTTAGCATGCTAGTTAACATTCATGTCAGTCAGCTGTAGGCTGTCACGCTGGCCAATACAATCTTCCTGCCTATTCGTGGCAGCCAGCTATTGGCTCTCACTATGGCCAGTACAAAATGGCTGCAAGCTACATGAAAACTGCCGTAGAAGCATGAAAAAATGTATTATTTCCACTATCGATGGGAGTTGGGAAATGCAAAGTCAGTCTTGGCCTTCCCGCTAACTTGGAGCATGTGCATGTAAATTTTGGTGCAAATCCGTCGAAAATTGCAGCCATGCATTTGTTACACACACACACACACATCCTGCCTTTTATAGATAGAGATTAACACAGACATGACACCCTGTCAACACCTCAGAAATAAGGAACTATCCAGTTTTGACAGTGATGAAAGACATCAGAGATGCAGTTTGATTTCAGTGACGAGAGAGATTTAAGATATAGGAGGCAATAAATGTCTGCTTAAGTGAAATGGAAAAATTTGTCAATTTTAAATTTTTTAGTTGTACCCTCTTACTTCTTTAATTTCGCATTCATACTTATTTTTGTTGTTGCAATATTTGGTTGAAGTTGTTAAGCTCAAATATTTCACAATGCAATAAGGGGAATTTCCACAAGTATTTTATAGGCATAGAACAAGTAAGGAACGTATTTATTCATTGAATATTATGATACATCAAAAACTTAAAAATGGAAAACCATGAAATTTTCATGGTACTACTAGTACTAAAAATAATACATGGTAGAGATAAACAGTTCTCATTATTTACATGCAGACTATTGACTTCATCTTTGTTATCACAACATCTTAACGGCAAGCTAAGTGAACAATAATCAACCTTTAGAAAGAGAGCTATTTATGTTGCCATAGAGCATCTCATTGTGCTAAAGTGGGATAGTCCATTGCTTGGGCTGTGATTGGCTGCTGGTACCTGAGTGGAGGTATTTCTATATAAATACCAGCTTGATTCATCTGTTACTTTGCAGGGTTTGCATTAAGTTTAACCCCGTGTTTTTTTTTTTTGGTGTACGTTAGTCAAGCGAAGCGAGCAAAAGTTTTGGAAACTGCTACGATTTGTTAAGTTTTTGGTTTTATTTTTTTTTATAAACCCTTACTTTTATTTTTCAGTTTGACTTTCATTTGATTTTTGGTATATAAGTGTACATTTTGTTCTTTTTTTTTGTTTTTGTTGAATTCTCTTCTTACCTTTTTTTCCCCCCTCCTTACCGTTTTTTGTTTTCATTCCGTATTTATTATTTGAACTGTTTTTTGTTTATCCCCGTTTTTTTCTTTTCGTTTTATTCTGTTCATGTACATTACAAAAATTACTTAAAAAGGAAACAAATCTGTTTTGTTCGGCGTGGTGGGCCGAAAAAAAACCCATCATGGCCGAAAACAAAGAAAACAATACACCGCTCACGGACACGGTGTCTCCCGATAAAACGGCCTGGTCGAAAAATAGGCCGCTTTCAAAAGATCCGGAGTTCTACAGAGAGCAAAGAAAAAACTTTGAAAACTCGTTCAATGGTAATGAGTTTTTAACCATTAAGGAAGTGTTTGATGCCATGAGCACCGCACTATTTCCCTGTTGACAGCCGACGTCAAAACGCGGAAATTGATTGGAGTCAACAGGAAAACATGGAAGAGGCATTGAAAGCCTTAAGTATAAGCCCCAAAGTTCTAGCAAGAAGATCAAATGCCCTTTGGGATATCTTACTGGCAACAGAACAGCAAGCGAAGGAACTAGCAGGCAGTATCCTGATATCCAAAAACCTGCGCCTGCAAACCGAGTACATGGGTACTCGGAGAACTAAAAGTAACCATCCATGGAGTGCGGTAGACATCCCGGAAGACAGGATGGGGCCTTCTTTTCCAAATATGGAGATGTTCACGAAGTGAAGGCCCTCGCAAGTAAATGTGGAATTGCTACAGGTGACATGGAGTTGCAAATCACGGTAAACCAGGAAAATTTTCGTGATATACCCAATGTCCTGGTGTGCGAAATAAAAGGATGTTGGTAATAGTTGAGGGCAGGCGACCATTCTGCTGGTCATCGCGGCGTTTTGGGGCACATGGCCAAAGAGTGCCCTGGGAAGAAACCAAGTCAACCATCCGCCTCAGCAACAACAGCAGCGACAGTGGTGGTGAAACCAACAGCAACGGGGTCAAGCTCTAAACCTGTGGAGGCCAAACCAGTGGATGGAACCTGGAAGGAGGTGGTGAGGGTCGAAAATCCCCTAGTAGTCAGATCCCCAGGAGGCACCCCATCCTAAGAAGCCCCAAGAAGAGAAGCCCCAAGAAGAGAAGCTGCCACAAAAGGAGGTTCAGTCTCCAAAGAAGGCTCAAGGGAAACAGTCTGACAAGAAGCAACAACAACAGCAGCATAATAAAAAAAGCAAACAGAAACAGCAGCAACACCAACCCCAACAGCTGGAACAGCAGCAACACCAATCCCAACAGCGGGAACTGCAGCAACCCAAACAACAGGAACAAGAGCAACAGATGGAGGTGGAACAAACGCCGCCACCTCGGGCTACATCCCTCAAGAGGTCTAGGGAGGAAGAAGACGAGGAACCTCCACAAAGGCAGCACGACCAGGGTAGGGTGGAGAAGGTCATGGAGAGATCCAGGGCAGTCTCCATCCCTGCTTCGTTTGATGATGCTGGGGAGGCCAAAGAAACAACAAGAATCAGGCGGCATTCTTCTTCCCCGTCCCGTTTTACTTCCCCTCCTCCCTCCACTTCTCCCCTTAACACAGTTTCCACCCCTCCTCTCTCATCCACTTCTTCCCCTCCTCATCCATCAAGGCTAAAGAAGAAAAAGAAGAAAAAGATTTTTGCAAATCTTGAAGAGATTTGTAAAATAGATAGAGAGGAGTACAAAAAAGGGTCTCTCAAACAGAGAAAAGCCCTTCTAGGCATACTTTATAAAATGGAGTCTGTAGAGGGAAAAAAAACATTGAGGATCCCGAAATTTCCCTCGAGCTCCAGGAGTTATAACCTGTGTAAGAGATACCGGGAGCCAGCTGGAAGTATGGAACCATCTATATGAGGTAAAGCAGCGTTCCCGGACATCAGAATGGTTGAACTAGAAAAAAGAAACTTAAAAAGTCTAAGGCAATTTTGTTCTGGGAGGGTCCCCGTGTTACTCCACCCCTCCTTATATAGAGCAATCAAACTAATTTACCCCACGGACGTCGGCGGAATTGTCTCAGAGGGACGGATGACGTCGGAGTTAGGCATAGGGAGCCTGGGACAATCCGTCGGGGTCCTTACACCCGCAGATTTCCGGCCCGTATGTGAGTAGGTTTTTGCTCTGACTCTTTTTTCTCTTTGCAGGCCTAGAAAATGGAAACCAAGTTAGCGACGTTAAATGTGAAGGGCTTAAGGGATCGGGGTAAGGCTGCCCGCCTGCTCCGGGACCTTCTGTCCCTGGATGTGGATGTTGCCGCGATCGAAGAGACACACTTTGTTTGCAGTGCCGATGCGTGTGTGCTGGAGAACGACTTTGTCGTCTATTCAGCATATGGGGACGGTTTGCCAGAGGGGTTTCTTTGCTTGTCAGACGGACTCTTGATGCGAAGGTGGACCTTGTGCATACCGATGCCGAGGGGCGGTTGATCGTGACCCGATATTGCCGTGAAAAGTGGTTCGTTTCAGTCGTTGCGGTTTATCGCCCAATGACCAGGAGGAGCGGGTCTCGTTTTTTCGGCAGTTGGGGCCGTTCCTGGTTGATTCAACGCGCCTTGTTTTAATGGGGGACTGGAATGCCATCCTGGACTCCAAGTTAGACAGGGGGTGGGGAGCTAGTGGGAGAAGGGGCGATCGTAGCCTGGTTGATCTGATCGGCGATTATGGTCTCGTCGATAGATACCGGTCGATCATCCCGGGGGAAAATGTGGACGTGGGCTCTTAATTGGCCTTCTGACAAGGTGGTTAGCTACCTTGACAGGATGTTAGTTAGAAGAGCCGACATAGATCTATTAGATTGCCCTACGTTCCAATGGGTAGGCTACACGGACCACAAACTCGTTTGTGCCCGGGTGGCGTTAGACCATAGGCCTAGAATGGCTGGCTACTGGAAGTTCAATCTGTCTTTACTGGACAGGCAGGACTTCCGGGAGCAGCTAACTAGATTAGTGCAGCGGGAGCTAGTGGGGGGCGGTTATCGGGAATAGGTGGTGGGAAAACCTTAAAAGTAGGATTAGGTCTTTCACCACTGATTTCAGCAAACGGCTTGCTCTAGATAGAGCTGAAAAGGTGAAGACACTTAAAGCTAGTTACACCAGGCGGTGGCTGGGGGATCCCCTAGAGATAGCCTTAGCTAGGGCGTGCCCTGGATCGTTTGAATAGCGAGCGGTACATGGGCCAGGTAATTAGACATAAGTTAAGCAAGATGTCTTCGAAGCTGTGAACTTGGGCGCAGATCTGCGCAGGGAAGAAGTTCCGAGGTGGCGATCGTTACATTCGTGAAGTCGAGTCCCCGGAGGGGCATACTCTTCGGGCCACTGACGACATGTCGAGGCGTTTCGGCGCCATTTCGAGAGCCGGTTTACCAAGGAGCCTGGTCTCCGTGAGGAGGAGTTTCGTAGCTATTTGGCTGACTTTCCTCGGCTTTCGCCGACTGAAGCGGCTAGCTGCGAGGGGAGAGATCCGCGGAGAGTGAAGTCTACGAGGTATTGAAGAAGGTCGGCAGAGGCAAGTCGCCCGGTCTGGATGGTTTGCCCTATGAATTGTACTTGTGGCTGTCGCACATCTTTGTTCGATTTTGACAGCAGTGTTCAACAACTGGTTTCGGTCGGGTCCATCCCCAATCGGATCACCAGGGTGTGATCACTCTGTTGAAAAAGGGCAAAGGTGGTGGGGGAAGCTAGATGATTACAGGCCCATAACTCTGCTAAACACAGAGTTAAAGATTATGGCCAAGATCCTGCAGGAGCGTTTGCAGTCAGTTGCCGAGTCTCTGTTGGGACCTGAGCAGACTTGTTCTGTGAGGGGCTGAACAATTCAGAGCAACCTGCATCTGATCCGCACGATCATAGAGGGCGTAAAAGGCGACGAAGAAGCGCGCTGATCAATTTGGATCAGTCCAAGGCATTTGATAGGGTTGACCATCGCTACCTTGCTACTGTCCTGCAGGCGCTGGATTCGCACCCAACTTCTGCCGCTGGATTAGCCTCCTGTATCGCTCCCCCAGTGCTGTGGTACAGGTGAGCGGAAGGTTGTCGGACGCGTTCGTGCTGTCTAGGTCGGTTCGTCAGGGTTGTCCGCTGTCGCCTCTCCTTTATGCTTTGGCGTTGGAGCCTCTCCGCCGCCCGGCTGAAGGACGAGACCGGCAGTCCGGCCCTACGTGGAATCGCCGTCCCTGGAGGGTCTCGAGCCAGGGTTTCGCGTACGCCGATGACGTATCTGCTTTTCGTGTCATCCCGCAGCGACATTGAGGCGGTACAGAAGGCGCTTGATCGGTATGAGAAGGTGACAGGGGCCAAGATAAACCGCGACAAGTCGTCCGGCTTGCGGTTAGGTGCCTGGAAGGGGGTCGATCTTCGGGCGCGCGGTTGGACGGACGGTCCTGTCCACATTCTTGGAGTGTGGTTTGGGCCCGACCTCCAGCTGGAGAAGAATTGGTCTGAAGTACGAGCAAAGGTCGATTTTGCGGTAAGATTTGGAATCGGCGGAGGTTGTCCGTGAAGGGCAGGGCGGAGGTGTGTGTTACATACATTTTCCCCTGATTCTTTATCGATTGTCCGTACTTCCTCTCTGTAAAGACCACAGGAAGGTGCTCGGCGATCGCTATCCTCCATTTTATGGAGGGGGCGTGAACAGGGTCGACAGACGAGTCTGCACTAAACGTCCGTGTCATGGGGGCTGGGAATGCCGCACCTGTTGAGTCACATCCGTGCCTCTAGGTTGGCTTTCCTACGCCGCGCATTGACTAGAGGAGATCCGATTCTGGAGGGGATTGTTAGGGGACGCCTTCCCTAGCCTTACCATCAGTCCCCCCCATCTCGCGGGTTGAGCGCCGTTGTAAACCCGGGATGAGTCGGTTCCTCCGCGAGTGTCGGTTGGCCTTGAAGGCCATTCCCGGTCCAGTGACCTTTCTCGGCCTAGGAAGGTCTTCTATCGTGGTTTAGTGGAGGGTCGCGCGAAGGATAAGCTACGTGATACGCTTGACTTGTCGGAGGAGGAGTATCGCTCCTATTGGTCTTAGGCGCCAGCGGCGGATTACCTCAGTAACCCTGAGTTTTCGCTTACCTGGCGATTGGCTGGAATCGGCTGCCTCTCAATGACAAGGCTTTCATATGGGGTTTGGCGGATTTGCCAGACTGAACGGTGTGGTCTTGGCTTAGAAGAAAGCGGCCGCGACGCCTTCTACCATTGCCCCGGGTCCGCCCTTTATGGGACCATGTCGGCGAGCTGACGGCTCGTCTCGCTCCCGAACAGCTTGTGTCCATTGATCGGCGCATACGCGTGTGACAATGTGTCGCCCCCGTATTCGGGGAGAAACGAATGGTGTTTCTGATGCTGATGGCCCACGGCTCGAATGGTGATTTGGACGACGCGAATGGAGGAAGTCTTGCAGGGCAACCGTCTTTCTTATCAGCATCTAATCCAATTCTTTGAGCATCAGCTCAAGATGAAGATTAGATCTGATAGAAAACGATTGCATTCGACAGTCTTCAGCGAAAGGTGGGTAAAAGAGGCGAGCTTGGTTCGTGTGACGGGGCTAGCCTTTATTTTCTTTTCTAGGTCAACCTATAGCACATCGGGGTGGCTTCCTGTGGAACCCTCCCCTTGGTTAGGATTAGACAAGCTTCAGTGTACCTAGTTAATGTGAGTAAGTGTTGTTCCTGGCCTGTATCCCGGCTGCTCTTTGGTTATGGTCCAAGTCGAGATTCCCAACCTCCCCAGTTTGTTTTGCCCCCCCTTTTTATCTTGACTGGGTCAGCTTTACATTTTCCCATTCCGCATAATATTTTCTCCTCTTTCCCACTCCCTTAGCGAGGCGTCTCTTGATTCTGTCCCCTGGGCAGAATACAGCGGCCTCTCTGTTTTTGAGGGTTGGACGGTCCCTACTAACATGTGTTATGTTTAGTTTGTATTTTGTGTTTATTTTTATTTATTATTGGGTTCATCTCCCTCCCTTGCATTCTATCATTATTAGAATTTTATGTATATCATTTATGTATCATCAAATTTTTTATGGATTGGGGCGTGTTTTGGTAGGTTCCTTGGAGTGGATGTGGTATTATGGTGGTTGGAGGATTGAGCGGTGATGGATGAGTTCTTGTGGTGAATGAGTAAATTGTAATGTATGAATGGGTCGTGAGTCAGATTAGCTAGGTATAAGATAGTTAGTGTTGACCAGCCTTTCCCCCTCCCCTTTTTGGCCTTGTGCCACAATTGTAACTATTGTTGCAATAAATCTTCAGGGTTTGTATTGTTACAACCTGCTTTATTTTTGTCTGCCAGCTGGACGCTAGCTGGGACCTTTACGCCAGTAAGTGCTTTTTATTATTGTTATTCTAAGAAATTCTTGCATGAAACTACCAGGAAAAAAAAAAGACAAAAATTTCTGTATTTTTTACCCTTCATTTCTGACATGTTGATATTTTGGTTACCATCTAACAAAGACCTCACAGGCTGATTATCAATTCTTTGAGCCCATCGCCCACGTGGTTGAGTGGGACTTTGGGGCTCTTCAGTGCTTGATGTCGTCGAAAGACCATCAGTCTAAAAGAGAGCAAAAGAAAGATATTGAAAGCAATGAATAGCAATTTGTTTTATCCTCAGAAAAAAGTCAACTACTGAACACATGATAGTAATTATTGTGGAGATTAATTTGCAAGTAACCACTCCACAACAATGTGTGTGTTTGTGTATATATATATATATATATATATATACACACATCTCCAAACGACCATAAAAAAGAATGGATTTTTGCTCTATTTGTTTTTTTTCTCCCGTATCTATATCCAAGTGAGAGATAAAACAGACAGAGCAAAAATATATTCTTTTTTTCCTGGTCATTTGGATATATATATATATATATATATATATACACACACACACACTGTTCGTAGCATTTACTTTTAAAAATGTACTCAATAGAAAGTAAAGCAATATATTATTATAAGGGATTATAATAAAAACATTTTGAAATTGCTACACCAAAGCTTTCATGTTTCAATACTAGGATTGTATTTCTTCAAGTAATGGTAAGTAACAATCATAGTATGAAACATGAAAGCTTTTGTGTAGCAATTTCAAAATGTTTTTATTATAATCTTATATATGTATGTGTGTGAGACTTAGCTGACTGCTGTTATGGTCATCACCTCAACTCCAGAGTTTCATAGACAAACCTTTTTGTAATCATATATATATATATATATATATATATATATATATATATATAGAAGGCATGGTGGAGTAATGGATAGCGGCTTGGATTGAGGAATCACAGAGCCAAGTTCAATTCCAGTGAATCCATTACATTCACTTACGTGCTAATACCCTTGGGAAAGGTATGAATCCTCTTCTTCTCCACTCAGCTATGGGTAAAATAGCAGGACAGATGGGTTCTATAGCCTTGGATGGCAACTGGTCTAGGAGAAGGACAACTCTGAATTCAAAACCCTGGAGAAAAGGTTTGGGAACCTTGTGGCATTCAGTGCAGCAGGTCTCTGTATATGTCCCTTCAAAAAGTGTGGATGGTCCTGGGGGCCTTCACCACTATAATCAAATCTCATGTGCGATGTTACAAAAAGGTTTCCTGGAAACTGATCTGCTTGACCCTCATATGTCGAATCTGGAAAGGAGAGTCAATTATTATATGTGTGTGTGTGTGTGTGTGTATGTATGTATGTATGTATGTATGGGAAAATCATAATCTTTGTGTCTTGCCCCTTCTGAACATGGGTGATCATGGCTCTCTTTAAATTCCTGCCTTTTGTAACTCCAAGCAATGTTGGTCTTTTTACTGTCCTTCTTACTCCCTGTTCTACCATTCATTGGCACAAGTTTTTTAGGAAGGTTAATTGCTGTTTCACCTGTTCACATTCCAGTCGAGTTTGTCACATTCACTTACGCACAAATACACTCGGGAAAGGTATAAATCCATCTCTCCCACTAAATATGGCTTAAATAGTAAAACTGGGGAAATTATTCCCCCCCACCACCAACAAATTATTAATGCAATACTCACTTGTAAAAAAAGAATTATTCTTACAAAACAAAATGTTTCAGCTTTAAATAATCTGCAAACGGTTGATAATCCATAAAAAAAACAAATCCATCTATAAAATCTATGCTGTTTCAATACCAGTCACTCCAGCATTCCATATGTCATGTGTGTCAAATTTACCAAGCCTTCTTTCCTTATTTCTCCCCAAAAATTTCAACTGTCTCTTTCTGACTATGCATAAGTGACCTTTTTGTTTCCGTTATTCTTAAAAGTTCTTTATTGCTTACATGCTCCATCCATGGTATTCTCAGCATCCTTCTGTAGAACCACATTTCTGTTGCCTCCAGTGTTCTCATCTATGATGAGATTGTTCGACATTCACTGCCATATAGGAGGATTGATATTAAATAGCAGTTCAGCACTCTTTTGTTCCTGATGAAATTTTCCAGTTTGTTTACACTTTTAGTTTTTGTAAGACATTTTTAACTATTATAATGTGCCTTCGGATTTCAGTGCCACCTTTTCCATATTCTGTTTTGGACAAGTTTCACTGTTCAAACAGCATCATCAGAAAAACCCAAGTTTACAGCCATCATATATTACTTCAAATATTATTTTAATGGCTACCAATACTTGAGTATACTCTCCATTTTATTTTAAACAGGTTAAGAGACAAAATAAAATACTGTTTAAAATAAAACGGATCATCTACTCAAATACGAGTATCATGAAAAAATAACGTTTGAAGTAATAAATATATATTTGTTATTATATTTTATTTATGTTACTGTTATAAAATATTATTTCTTAGTATAAGCAGCATCTGAAAACAGTTTTAAAAGAAATTCAAATTTCCTTACCTTGGCTTTTGCCCAGCTTGGCAATTGGCCAATGCTAATACGGCAATCCATTGGGTTAGTACTGGAATTAAAACCACTTCCACCTGCTGAAGTGATTTCTAGAGAGTCGTTCTTCAGCAACATGTTCTGTACTCCAGTAGAGGCTGTTTCATGACTGCGATCATTGAAAGGACTGCTTGTAAGAAAACCAGGAACACTGCGTAATTGGCAATCTACATTGCTGTCTACTGAATCCAGAGTGAGTGGCCGAAGTGGTTTCATGGGAGTCACAGGTGATCTAGTGAGAAAGAAAAAGTACAGAAATAACTTATCAGTTAACCTAAAATTACAGGTGTTTATATATATCAAGCATTATTAGTCATAGTCAGTTGACTGTGAGAAGATTTTTTTCAACTCATTCCATGATGACTGTGACTGGGCTAATATTTGACATGTTTTTTATTAGCAAACTATCTCATCTCACCATTTTTTATCTGGTCTTTTCCTACTGGGTTTGCTATCCATTTGGTACCAACCAACCTTTTGCTCCATCTGTTATCCTCTCTTCTTGCTGTATTTAGCCTACCTCTATTTTTATTACTTAATCACTTCTATAGCTCTTATCTTGGTCTGTTCTCTCATACATTTTCACCTATTTCTATTTATCCCCATGATTTTTGTGAGTTTCTAAGTATTTTTTCTAGTGATTTTATTAAAGTCTGTTTCACACCCATACATAGTAGCTGGCTTCAATGAACAAAAAATAGTCTCTGTATGTATTGAAAATATGGATTAAATCTGCTAAAATGATTAAAAACTTGTCAACTTTGATCTCCAAAAATTTAAATGCAATGCCATTCATTATTTTCTGTCTTCTTTATTCCTGTTCTTTTAATTTTTTTCTCTTTAATAATGTTTTACTTTTTCTCATTCACTCTCACACTGTAACCCCTTGCATCTTAGTGGATTTATTGCCTTACATTATGTGTAAAAAAAAAAAAAGGATGGGGGAGAAAAAAACCTAAACTAATTTAGGCTACCATCAAAACTACAATTCAAAATCTAGTAGGACTGGCCTTACTGGCTTATAGCCCAACAGACAAACCTAGGATGAGTGCATTATTAAAAAATTAGGCTGTCATGAAATAAATCTATTGTTATATTTCTCTAAAATGTTATTGTGAGGAACGAGAAGACTTACCTCCCGCAAAGCAAATTTGCTTGGCATATCGGGTCCTGTTGAAAGATCGCGGGTGGATGTGCAGGGGAAAAAATTAAAAATAAAAAGAGACTAAGAATTCAAACCAGCTTGAATTTATAAAACCGGAAGTCTCAGGCAAACGACACGGGCATAAATAGCAAGTCCAGGAGGAAGACAGGAGAGTGCATTGTTGGCATGACGGTGTACATGCATACTAACGAGACTGAGAGAATAAGAAGTCACAGTTGGTAGACTGGAGGACTGGATGAAAGCAAGCACTTTAATCCATTTCAGTCATCACCAACGACAGGCAAACTGAATTACCCACAGTTCCCTGGTCCACCCTGAGCCAGGGTGGTAGCACCTGTTAGGGTCCCAGCTATGGGCAAATAGTTATTCATAATAAACACAAATTTAAAAATGGATATTTTGACTTATAAAAAATAGATTAATTAAATAAAGTATGTTTATTAAATAAGCATGTAGGAATGCAAAAATCAACTCCCACTTTTACATGCCTCAGATGAACCTTTCAAAAATAATCGAGAATATATTTTCACTGCATAATGTTCACAATTTTTCTTTTAAAGATGTAAAGAAAATAATTATTTTATAAAATATATGCTTTTTTCATAATCTAATTTATTGATTTACCTACATATACTGCAAAAAAAAACAAAACAAAAAAAAACACCAAAAGTGTTTTTTATTTTTTTAAAAAAAAAATGCAATTAAAGCCAACACTGATATTTAGTTTTGTATTTTTTTTTTAATCATTTCACCTCAAAGCAAGGCAATAAAGCCACTAAGATGCAAGAGGATACCGAGTGTGAGAGAATACGAGACGAAATAAAAACATTATTAAGGAAAGAGAAAAATAAAAAAAACAAGAATTAAGAAGGAAGCTAACGATTGACATTGCATTTAAATTTGTGAAGATCCAAATTGACTGGAAAATGAGAAACCAGAAAATCTAGTAGGTTAAAATTTGATTATTTTTAAAACAAACTCCCAGTAACAGAAAATTCACAAAAGTTATAAATAACTTAAGTTAGTGTAACTTGTTTAACTCTCTGTAGGGTTTTCAAAGACCCAATTTAAAATATTATAGACATCACATTTAGTTCTTGTTTTTGTGATATATTGTCTTGAGTGTTCATTCTAATTTTTAGCGGATAAATAAAAATGTGGGAAAAAGCCCTTTATTTTGAAAAACTAAATTAAAATGTCAGTATTAAAAAATGAAGTTGTAAGTTTGAAAAATACAATTATACAAAAATAGGTTTCATTTTATTTTCAGCAAACAAATAAAACTGTTTGTAATTTACAGAAATATTTTGACTGAAGCCAAAAACTCCTTTTAGTTACTTGACAGAGTTATTCAGAAAGTTTCTTGACTTATCATGAAAATTTGAAAGAAAAACATTTTGTGGGATGTTCAAACACCTCATGGTACTAACAGAGTCATAGAAGAACATGGGTTAAATTAATATTTATTGAACAATTGGCAAAGGGTATTGATAACACACCAAGAAAAAGAAACAGAGGAGAGAGAAAAGAGAGGAGAGAGAAAAGAGAGGAGAGAGAAAAGAGAGGAGAGAGAAAAGAGAGGAGAGAGAAAAGAGAGGAGAGAGAAAAGAGAGGAGAGAGAAAAGAGAGGAGAGAGAAAAGAGAGGAGAGAAAAAGAGGAGAGAGAAAAGAGAGGAGAGAGAAAAGAGAGGAGAGAGAAAAGAGGAGAGAGAGAGAGAAAAAGAGAGAGAGAGAGAAAAGAGAGAGAGAGAAAAGAGAGGAGAGAGAGAAAGAGAGAGAGAGAAAAGAGAGAGAGAAAAGAGAGAGAGAAAAAGAGGAGAGAGAAAAGAGAGGAGAGAGAAAAAAAGAGAGAGAGAAAGAGAAGAGAGAAAAGAGAGGAGAGAGAAAAGAGAGGAGAGAGAAAAGAGAGGAGAGAGAAAAAGAGAGAGAGAAAAAGAGGAGAGAGAAAGAGAGAGAGAGAGAGAGAAAAGAGAAAAGAGAGGAGAAAAAGAGAGGAGAGAGAAAAAAGGGAAAAGAAAAAAGAAGCAACAATGTAGCTGAATATTGTGCGGTTAAAGATAATTATTTGCCTTCAATACATATTTCATAAAACAGAGTTCTATTAATATCTTTCAAATTTCATTTTTTATTAATTTAAACATATCATTTGCATGTAAAACTATTTTGTATTTTTAGAATTTATTTTAATAAAAACTTAAGTTTTGAGATTAAGAGTAAACAAAAACTTTCCAATAAAAAGTTATTGAAATGAAAGGTTGGTTTGATAGAAACATTTTGATCATGTTTTAACACTGTGAAATATTCTGTTCACAGAAAGTGACATTTTTACCAGTAAATCACAGAAGATAAATTTACAGAAAATTCTTTACTTACAATATGAAGTGAAAAACTTTAAAGGAGATTTTCAATTCAACAGATTCAATGTCAGGCCTGATATAGGAACATTTCAAACAGTCATGCAACAGTCGTGACAGCATGAGAACAGATGCCAAAATTAGCAACAAAAATCTTCCTCACTAAAGATATTTACATTTCCCCAGGGAAGACATCAAACAGAAAAACCAACATAAAATGAATTGTGGGTGGAAAGGTGAGCCAGATTACCTTATATGAGAAAAGAGAATACGTTACTGCAAGAACCGTGACAAAGTGATAGAAAAAAAGGAAAAAGATATATTATATATATATATATATATATATATATATATGCCTTGTATAGTCAGTAGTGTTGGCTCGAGGTTGTGAGACAAGGAAATGGGAGCAGGTTTAAATATTAAATTATCATGATCACAATTAGCGACAAAGTAATACTGGAGAAGTAGATGAAATTGCAGAGTAGTATAAAAAGAAAATAATATTAAAAAGTAGATGAATAAATAAATTAGAGAGAAAAACTAAAAGAAACAACAGTGAGTGACTTAAATCTATCATTTATCAAAATATGTTTCAAAAGATTTAACTATTTTTCATAATTCAAAAATTATACAAAACCTTTATGTTATATACATAACATTAGGTTGAGTCATATATCAGGTCACAAGATACTAGGTTGAGTCATATCTAGTCACAAGATACTAGGTTCAGTCATATATCTAGTCACAAGATACTAGGTTCAGTCATATATCTAGTCACAAGATACTAGGTTCAGTCATATATCTAGTCACAAGATACTAGGTTCAGTCATATATCTAGTCACAAGATACTAGGTTGTCATATATCTAGTCACAATACATTAGTTCAGTCATATATCTAGTCACAATACATTAGTTCAGTCATATATCTAGTCACAATACATTAGTTCAGTCATATATCTAGTCACAATACATTAGTTCAGTCATATATCTAGTCACAATACATTAGTTCAGTCATATATCTAGTCACAATACATTAGTTCAGTCATATATCTAGTCACAATACATTAGTTCAGTCATATATCTAGTCACAATACATTAGTTCAGTTTATAATCAAATTTCTTTTTTTGGGAACCAGTTAAGAAATTGGGAGTACACAAATGTACCTTAATTTTTGCATGGCTGTGGCAGCATACACCATGGATAAAATGAAAAATGTTGTCCTCCTCCATGACAAAACAAGGCCACTTACAGCAAGAATAACTGAGGGAAAAATTTTGGAACTCATTTGGTCTGTTCCATCCCACCATCCATATTCATCTGACCTTTGCACGAATTAATTAACTTTTTCAATGACAGCAAAACACTCTGATGTGGAAAATTTTCCCTAATAAGAACTAAATTAAAGAATTTGAAAACTTTCTTGCATCAAAACTATGTGGAATTTTATTCAATAGGTATTAAATGGCTGCCTAATAAGTGACAGTCATTGCAAATAAACGATGATTAAAAAATAATAAAGTGAACATTCAAAAGAATAAAGTTGATGAACGAAAATGGAAATTCTTTATGACTCAACCTAAAAATATATTCTAGAAGTAAACTTATGAAAATTTAATATTCTTATGAATCTTAATTATAAATTAGTCATTTGTCAAAAGCATGATGAGTTCTATGACAATAAAATATCAGTAGAAATTCCCCTATCACATCATTAAATATTTGTGCTTAACAACTTTAACAAAATATTGCAATAACAATTATAAATATAAATGCTGGTCGTTAGTTTAAGAAGTAAGGGAGTACAAATGAAAAGATTTGAAATTGACAACTTTTTCCATTTCACTGAAACAGACATCAAACTCTTCTATCTTCCTTCCTTACTTTCATTTTCTCACTGAAACCAAGTATTAACTTACCCCACTCTTTCCATTCAATCAAAATGGAATAGTCCATTATTTATGAGGTATTGATAGATGTTAAACATGCATTTATTTATATCTCTCTCTCATAGAGACCAAGTAGTATCTTTCCGCCCCTTGCCATGTGATCAAAATTGAATAGTCCTTTATTTATGGAGGTATTGGCAAGTTGTAATGAGCCACGCGACCTAACAAAGGGAGAGACAAGCACAATCATACAGACATACATATATAAGTGAAAATTGAAGTCAACACCTAGAGGCAACAGACTGTTTCATGCTAAACACAATCATCAGGCCTGATGATTGTGTTTAGCATGAAACAGTGTTGACTTCAATATATATATATATATATATATATATATATATATATATATATATATAATGTGTGTGTGTGTGTGTGTAAAAGTGAACATTGAAGTCAACACATTTGGCATAAGCTGAAATAGTCTATACTCATGGGTTAATTTTTGATTTCTCTGTTATGTAATTATATATATATATATATATATATATATATTTGAATTTCATTTATTTGTAAATTATATATACGCTCTGTAATAAATACAATGAGCTCTATTTATGAATTACTTTTAATATTTTAAATTATTAGGATTCACTTGGATTACTTCCCCCATGGATTTTTACCTCTGTGTGTGCGCACGAGTGTATGTGTGTGTGTATATATATCATATAAGAAGAAAATGAGTAACTAACAACACCAAGGTTCAAGCATAACACGCTTGACTTATGAACATATGTTTTCCGCCAGGTATAAATGGTGGTGTCAGGCTACTGACTGCAATGATTGAGTGACTATTGGGTGGAACTATCCAGTCGAATTAGTGTGAATTATTCTGCATTGATGATTTGGGTTTTGATTCAGGATTTACCTGACATTAAGCTGAGCCACACTACTAACAAGGTTTTCACTGAAATGGTTAATTATCTTTGGCTGACTTTTACTTCTTTGTTCTTTTTAAGTATTTATTTATTTATTTATTTGCGGTTGTTTTATCTTAACATTGAAGTCTTCAGTTATACTTAATTATTAACAGCCACTGTACATCACAAAAATATATCTCAGTGGAGACTCCAGGGGTTCGGCATGTCGAGCTTAGTCCAAGTGAGTCAACATTCAAGTATATCTATTTCAAAGCAACAAAACACTTTCATAGTATGTCATTTTCATTCTTGACTTCAGCAGGATCCAACATTAATCATTTTAACTGTGCCTCAAAATATTAGCAGAAATACATTTTATTGATATTATTCATAATAAGAAAGAAAGAAAAAACAAAGAAAGTAAGTAAGTAAAAAAAGAATTAAATAAAATGTGGCTAGTCGGGCTGCTTAGGTCTGAGCCCTATCTGAGCTAGTGACATACTTAATAAGCAATGTATTTCTTGCTTAATTTTATAAATAAACTTTTAAAAAATCTCCAATGACTTGTCTACCCTGTTTATCAAAGAACACTTTTATTACAATTTACTGTTTTCAAATGTTCATTTTAAGTAATTTATTTCATACAGTATAAAGTTTTTTAGCACAATGTATCAACTGAAAAAGGGAAAATTAAATTTAGTCTGTCAGCAAAAATCAAAGAAAGTGGCAGCCTTAACTCATTGACCTGGAGGGTTCAGGTGAGCAGTATGACTGATGTAGTGTTGAGGAAATATAATATCAGTCAGCAGTACTGATCATAAATATACAATAAATTAAACTAAAATTCAGACAGATATATAAACACACTAACGCCTAGAGTTGCCACCAATTATATATCATACACACTCCCAAAGAATTAAAAGATAACATACACTTAACACACACATCCCCCTCCCAGCAACCAATAAAACTGTCAAAATGACCAAGAAGGGAATTTTGTGACTCATGAATCTCCCCAGCCTCTATCTTAAAAATAACTTGAAAGAGGCTGTTTGACCAACACAAGGACCGATCAAAATTAACGATAAAAAAAACAAATGAAAACTACAGATAAAGTTCATTTTCTTCATAAACAGTCATTCATTCCTGCAGTTCATTGCTACTAACAAGCAGAAAGTTTTTTCTCCTGATGATGGCCATGCTGGCCGAAACTAGTTGAGGAACATGATTGAAATAATAAAACAAAAAAATAATATACATCCCAGTGTGTCTGAAAATTTTTTATTTTTTTTAGTGTTCATAACATCAAGTAAAAAAAAAGAAAAAGGAATTGATTTTTTTTTTTTTTTAATAATCTGACATTTTTATTAAGTAATAAAAATTTGTCAGATTAATAAAAAAAAAATCCATTACTTTCTTTATATTAGGATACAAAACTTAGCAAATATATCAATTTTAAGTGCCAGAAAAGAATGCGTGTTTAAATGCACTACTCAGCTTGGCTTGGTTATTGACATACTCTGTAGCCGAGAGGCCAAAGCACGTCAGATCTGATGTTTTCTCCTAGGAAAACATGGGTTCAACTCCTACCAGAGAGCATATATCTTTCTTTAATAAGATTTCTCAAATATTCAGGCCAGTAGACAAAAATAAATAAATATACTGTTTAATAAATAAAAGGAGCATCTACTCAAATACAAGTATCCACTAAAAAATAAGGTTTAAGTAATAAAAGTACTTGAACTGCTAGGGAAACTTTATTTGGGCAAGATATTTGAATAACAAGACACATGCTCCCTGCATACAGATAGATGAAGTGAGTAAGTACACAACAAATATAAAGAAGCATAAGGCAAGCTGGTGTCTTCTTATCAGATTTATTCAACTTATACAATAAGGCAATCTTAAGAGAACTAGAAATCCTACCAGTTTTTATTGTTGGTGGGCACCTTCTTAACAACATAAGATACATAGATGACATCATGCTGATAAGAGACAGAAAGAAAACTGCAAAAAATTCATAGCCAATGTAAAAAAAAGGAAAGCAAGAATCAAAGACCACCCATCACTTATAAGAAAGCTGAATGTGTAGTCATTAGTAAGAGGGACAACTCACGATACAAGTTATGAATTGAAATGAGATCAAAATCAAGCAAAGACAGAAATTTACTTATCTGGGAAATGGTATAGCAGATAAAAAAAGTGACACTGAAATCCAAGAGTGTATTGGGATAGCAAAAGATGCTTCCCAAAAGCTAAACAAAGTATTAAGAAACAGGAAAATTTCACTAGAAACAAAAGAGTGCTGAACTGCTGAGTGATATCTCATTTCTTACATCAGAATGAAGAAAGATGCCTTCCCAAAGCTGAACAAAATATTAAGAAACAGGAAAATTTCATTAGAAACAAAAGAAAAGAGTGCTGAACTGCTGAGTGATATCTCATTTCTTACATCAGAATAAAGAAAAATGCTTTCCAAAAGCTAAACAAAGTATTAAGAAACCTGTCTGTTCTACAAATACTTTCATGGAAATTGCTCCGAGGAGCTGCATTCACTGGTTCCCAGACATCATGAGTTCCAGCGCCTTACGAGGCTGGCATCCTGCTCTCACCCCTTCACTGTCGAAACTCCTAAATGTAGCCGTCTCTTCTACTCTAATAGCTTCATGTCTCGCACCTCTCGCCTGTGGAACTCCCTTCCCTATTCCTGTTTCCCTGTGAGCTATAATCTCCAGTTATTCAAGTGTAATGTCAATCGATATCTCCAATTGCCTTGATCTATCCACTACCCTCATCCTTTCTTCTATCACTTCTATCTGATCTTGCTCTAAACTTTCTGTAACCCCTTGTGTCCTAGTGTCTTCCCGCCTTGCTTGGGGTGAAATGCTTAAAAAAAAAAAAAAAAAAGTGCTTTACTGCTGAGTAATATCTCATTTTTTACATCAGAATAAAGAAAAATGCCTTCCCAAAGCTAAACAAAGTATTAAGAAACAGGAACATTTCATTAGGTACAAAGCAAAGAACTACTATGTAATTTGAATCTTCCTATATGGCAGTGAATGCTGCCCAATTTCCTCACAGATGAGAGGAAAACTTGAGGCAACAGATATGACTCTACAGAAGGATGATGAGAATACTATGGACAGAATATGTAAGTGACAAGGATGTTTTAAGGAAAAGGGAAACAAAAGACACTCATACTTAAAATAAAATAAGAAGAGTTTAACCCTTTAGCATTCAAATAATAAATATCAGTTCTTAATGTTCAACCTGATGTAACCTATCCCATGCATATTCTGCCATTATATATGACAACATCACTGCAAATAACTCAAGAAGTTATAAAAATAATGAAACTTTGAGAGCCAATATTTATAAGGCAGGTTGGAGCATGCTCAATGCTAAAGGGTTAAATTTCTGAGACACAATGAAGAGGGTTTGGAGAATTTGACACTCACAGGACATAGTGGGAGTGAGAAGAGAGGAAACAGCAAGGGGAGACAAACAAAGCAATAAAGGGTAGGAAGTTGTGAAGAGACATAATGGCCCATGTCTTGAGGGGATACGTCACATCAGAAAATTAAAAAAAAAAAATATTACAAGAATATATGAACAGAATTCTTTTTTGATCAAGTTTCTTGATCAAGTTTCTTGATCAAAAAATGTAAAAAATAATCACTTTATCTGTTTGATATAATCTCAACCAGTCATTCACAACATAAGCAGTAATGTCACTTAGGGGTGCTATGAACTCTCAAGGAAGCGGCAAATGTTCAAAGGAATTATCAGGCAATGCTATCATTTTAACAGAGTAATAAGATTACTTAACTCTTTGAAGCCTGATTGGAAGTAGTCACAACATTTCATATACACATTTGTTTATCTTTTTGCCTACATATTTACATTTTAGACATTTAGCTGCAATTGAAATATGGGTATGGAGCAAAAAGTTGTAAGCTAAAAATCAGTAAACTTCCTTGGTCTAATAATAATAATAATCACAGAAGAACAGAAAAGCAAATATTAAAAGAAACTTAAGATTTAATTTTTAAATTCTGAAGATAACTAAGAAATTTAAGTTGACTAGTTCACTGTGCTCTCTTTCAAAAACACCAAAAGACTAGATTGTACAAAAATTTATGACAATATTTTTTAAGACCATAAGATGATTACAAGATTTTGTGAGGTTGATGGGAAAGTTTTTTTTTATTATTTCTGGTAAATTTTTATTTTTTTTTTTTTTTTGGTGTGTGTGTGTGTGGGGGGTGCACACAGAAAAATGTTGGGGGGCACAATTTTGATGAAAGTGCCAGTGCTGCAACCTCTTGTTGCCCTTTATATTTTACTTCTAATAAACTTAAATTATGTAATAAAATAATTTTCAAGTATCTTTTATGTTACTATTGTGCTTTTATCTAAAATTTATGGGCAAAACTTTTTTTTATTTTGAATTATTCTTTCTTTTTTTTTTATTTTGCAGAACTTATGAATTTCTGTGTGCATTTAATACTTTTAATACTTTTTTTTTGTTACAAAATAAAACTTTATTTCATTTAACTGGTTTGGCAAGTAGTCATTATGTCTATATAGAGAAATATCACTATTTGATCCAGAAATTATAAAATGAGTTTTTGTTAAATTAAACAGCCAGGAAGGGGGCAATAAAAAAAAAAATGTAAAAAATCACTGATCAAAAGGGGGGCCATGAACAGAAAAAGGTTAAGAACCACAAATTTTAATGAATACAATCATTATTCAAGCTCTTTTTCAAGGCTTTCAATGACCTTACATTACATTCCAGTTAAATTGTGTATTTTACAAAAAAAAAAAAAAATTCTAGTTTTGAGTAATTTTCAAAGATTTTCACTAACTAGAACATCATAGAACTGTTAACCAGACAAGGAGTGTTACATGGAATAAAATGTGAGCGGCCTGGAGAATACACTGTGTGAAAGAATTTCCAACCTGAAGTCCATTAACAAGTTTGGAGTATACAATGAATGTAAAATTTCCCATACTAGCTCCATTGAGAGGTCTGGAGAATATGCTGTGTGTGGAAGAATTTCCAAACATAGCTTTATGTTTATTTCCTTCAGAAATTAGTTTTGAAAAAAGCAAGCAACTTTCAATTTTTCAGCATTTTTTCAAATTCCAGCAAATGACCCAAAACTTTTGTCCTACAGTATGCAGAAGGTGTCACACACTCCATTATTATATCTGACAAGGATTAAAAACTCTAAAAGTTAATTTTATATATTTTATATATTTGCTTGTTTTTATGTGGAAGAAGTTACAGAGAAACAATGAAACGATTGGTTCTTGTTTAATGGCAAATCAACCTCTATGAATTACTTAATGATACTTACTAATCTTACTAATTAATCCATAGCTGGGGGTAGAAGAGATGGAGTCATACCTTTCCCAAGGGCATTTACATGTAAATAACAAACCCAACAGGAATTGGAGCTCAGCCCTACAATTAACAATTCCGAGACATTATCCATTAAACTACCTGCACATACAATCTTACAACACCTGATATTCCCAAGCGGTTACCCATCTAATTACTGACCAGGTCTGACATTGCTTAACTTCAGTGATCATACAGGAACTGGTGTTTCAACGGGATATGACCGTAAGCACAAATAAAACAAAAAAAAGTCATTATTTACATTATTCAGACTATTGTCCTCATCTTTGTCGCCATATTTATTACATTTTGGCTGTTGTATACTCTGGCCTTTTTGAGGTGGTTGGAATGTCAATCCACTGTGCCATGTGTCCTTGAGAACACATAAAGGCATTAGTTAGATCTAGCGACAGGACCCAAACAGTGTGAGTTCAATACCCAGTGGAGAACATTCAGAGGGAAATTAACAGAAGATAACTGATAAGTGACATCCATTAAACATGGCATGTGGAACTAGAACATTCTACCCCAGTGAGCGAAATAAAGGGTTCAGTTCGACATTCCAGCCAACTGAAGAAGGCCGGAGTGTACAACAGTTGAAACATTGTAATAAATATGGCAACAAAGATGAGGACAATAGTCCGAATAATGTAAATAGTGTACATAATACCTCATCTCAGAAATATAGACAGATACTGAAAGGCTGAAACGTTGTAATAAATATGGCGACAAAGATGAGGACAATAGTCCAAATAATGTAAATAGTGTATATAATACCTCATCTCATAAATATAGACAGAAAAAGTCATGTTGTTCATTATTATATCAGACGACACTTTTCTGCGATCAGTGATAGTATCCTCTGACTATTGATTATATTATAATTCTAAAACTGAGTTTATTTTTCTAATCTTTGTTTTTAATTTCATTTCTATTTTTCTTTTTTTTAGCTTTTTGTTTTTCATTTTCACTTGACATCAGAGTCAGTGGGGCTGGGAATGAACAGAAACTCTTATCACTGAGACAGAAAGAAGAATTTACCTTTGGATAGGAATTGAACTCAAATTCAAACTCTCCTTTGGTAGATTTCCTTTCTCTTCCATTCTCATTTGCATTTGTTTTGTCACATGTGGAGACAGGCGCCAGATAAAAATACACCTGGAAAAAAGACAAAAATAAGTTCATAATTAAGGTACATGTATATTATTGGAAAACAGTTTGCACCAGCAGAAAGCAGACACTGTCATAGAAATCAACAATGTAATAATCTGTGACATTAAATATTATAAACCAGTAGGCAAGGAACCAGAGGGTCAAATGACAATCCTGAAAGAAGTAAAATCAAGAAGGAAAAACTTTAGAACAGGATGAATTGATTACACAAAGATATACAATATGGTCAAGCCCATAATTGGATACTTGAATGCCTCAAAATGTTCAAGACTGACAAATCTGTAATGGAATTAATAAGTAACTCTATAAAAAAAAAAATAAATAAATAAATAAAATAAAAAATGAAAAGTGAGCTGAACCAGCAAAAAAGAATCCTTAACCGTCTTAAATGAATTTGACTGAAAAGACCAGCATGGAGTTAGTGAATGACCTGTTTGCAAAAGAAAACGCTCTTCCTTTGCAACTGATGTAATGGGATAACCAGTCACCACCATGAATGATTACACTATAGGTAGTAAGTACCTATAAAGTCAACTACCTATGAGAGACTTGAGGATAGAGTGAGAGCGAGAAGATACAAACACATCTGCTCTTTCAATTCGTGGCACTCACTACTAGATTGACCTGTGTGTATAACTGTACCGTATTTCATATTGTAATGGTTGTGTACAATAAACCTTTCTTCTATTATCCACCTGGTGTTAAGTATTTATTACCTTAGCATGGAATATAACAGCAACTAGGGTCAGATAACCACAGTAATAACAGACAGGAACAATAATAATAACTCGTTTCGCTGTTGGCCAAAAAGAATCTCAAGTATGAGGTGAAGGGATTTTTATAACATACCTTTGCCCTCATCTCTTCTGCCAATCCAAATGGAAGGCTACTAAAATGGAAGAGAATGAGGCGTTTGTGCCTTAAGACTCCCCCGGACAACATCGCCGCTCCACTCACTTACGTCTATTCTACGTATTATTTCTGACATAACAGAGATAAATATTAAAAGAGGAATTAAGTAGAGAAACCGTCTTTACTGTTCGTAGCGAAGGTAGCACTAAATTTATGACAATAAATGATTGCTAAGTGTAGCAGAAAAGATGTTATTCAGTAGCACAGACACTAGAAACATCCTCACAACGAATTCTGGTTTAGTACGCAACACTGTGAATTATGATTAATGCACAAAAATCGTTCTGCCAACTCAACAAGAACTTGCCTTTTTATACGTTCTTGCCGAGCCAGAGAATTTGCATATTGGGCACACTGCCAGCCTCGATCTGACTGATACATGCGCCTTGTCATTCCAGCATCGGTGCTTGGAGAGTCTGTATCGCTAGCAATTTGCTCGCATATAGGCTACGCTACTCTCGCCCTCTTGGACCTATGAGGTAATTCTCCACACTAAGGTTAGCAATATTCCAACCCAAAGGAAAATCACTTCATAGATATGGAGGATATAAAATTAAAAACCCCAAAATACTGACCAATAAAGTAAAAAAATTCATTGGAATTAAACTTGGGATACAAAACATGAGAAATGCACTGATGAAGGTTTTGTTCCATCTATCATGGAAGAAGGTAATATTTTTATGGAGATTGAGAGAGTGCTATCCTGCAGAAAAAAAGGACTTAACTTTAAATATTATAAATAGAACAGTCTACAGTACCCATCTAACCAAGAAAATTTTATTTGGTTTATGTTGTCAACCTATTATACATTTACTATTAAAAATAAAGATTAAATTTAAAGATTAAATTTTTAAAAAAAAATCTCAAGTTATAAATCAAAGACTGGGACATAAAATTCAGATTAATGAAATTAATTAATATCTTAATTAAAATACTAATTGTCCATTTATATATGCTTTTATCTTGCATGCTGACAAATAGAAGAAATTATATCAAAAGATCAGCTACTGTTTTCAAACTTAAAAATAGTATCAACCCTGTTTTGCCTTCATTTCCTGCATACCATTTCAATGGTATTACTGACATGTTTATTCTTCATGTCACAATGCTTGATTCATTATTATGACAGCCAGTTAAATAACATAACAAGAAAAAACAAAAAAAAAAACAAAGAAAAAAACAAAGAAAAAAAAATATCCTCCACTCAATGATGACATTGAAAAGCAATGTTTGTAGCAGTTCAGAGTAGATTTTGAGGCCAAGGATTTTTACAATAATAAAATAACATCTCAGAGTATTCTGGATACATTCTTAAAAAAAATGAAATGTAAAAACAAATAGTACCATACAGGGTCATAGTTATAAAATAATAATGAGAGATAAGATTTTGGCAGGGTGAGTTTTTTGAATGCAACTGAAATTGATAAACATCACAAAACAATTGAGGGTTAAAAAAAATTTGTATGGACCTGTGGATAGGCAGTAAATTTTGCAAGAAATTTGAGTGTCTGCATGAGTGTGAATCAATTATATCAGCATTTTTACAATCTCAGTTAAAATACAGTGAAACCTTGGTTCATGAATTTAATTTGTTCCTGAAGGCTGTAAGTAAACCGAAACTATTTTTCCAATAGGAATCAATGCAGAGAAAAAAGTCACAGTACAATAAAATTGGAAAAGAAAAGCACAACACAACACACAAATGTATACAACATGGTGCTTGACTTAGAAATTATTCCATTCGGGTTAACTTGTTTTGAGAACCAAAATTTTGTTTGATAACCAAGGCATTTTCATCACAAATTTTCTGTTCGAAAGAGCAGATGGCTCGGGACGGGCAGAGTTCGACTTGGGATGGATTGAGATCAAAAAAGTAGACAGCTAGGGAAAAACTAATTTTTGCAAAGTAGATAGCTTGATACAGACAAAAATCAGCAAACTAGAAGGTTAGGTGCAGACCAAGATAGGCAGACATATACACAGATATACACCCACTCATGAAGTTAGAACAAGGTGAGAAAAGCATTTAATAGTTTATGCTTATTCAGCCATATCTGAGCAGCTGGGAGAACCTGAAAAAGACTTTATTGGGGAA
>CAHIKZ030005012.1:535000-570000 GCA_903632075.3 Acanthosepion pharaonis
CCTAAAATCTTCTGTTTGATATTCATAAATTTATCTCATCACTTTTATCCCTTTACTACAGAAGGAAACCAAGCACATTGAGAGCATTTTGTTTTCTCAGTTGGAAAGAAACTCCAACTAAAGACATCCCAATTGAATGCACCTATTCCATTGTACATGATACTGCTGGAGTATCAAAAGGGACTTAAATAACATTGAACATGACAGACAATCAAGAAAGAGAAATTTTTTACCATAGTTCTTATGTTCACGAAGGTTTTATTTCTACAGTTAGTCTATGAAATGTTTTGATGAAAATACTTGTTGGTCTTGGTATATTCAATTGTGCTATTTTTTAAAGACTTAGGGTCTGATTGTTATTGCAAAAATAATTATTTCCCAATAAGTAGACCAATATTTGTTGGTTTAAATACGGATTGAGAGGTTTCTATGATTTTATTTTCAGAAATATTGCCATCGGTCAATATCATATAGACAAAAAACAAATGAAAAAATGGTAGCTAACCAAGAAAAAGTAAGGTCATTTTCAGATTCAACGCCCTCAAATTAGCTAAAAAAGATGTTTGGTGTCTTAACACCATAACAAGAATTTTTTTTTGTTGACCAGTGTAATGTTGATGCAAAAACTTTTCCTTTCTTTCTCCGTCACAAAGTTTGACAAAGAAAATATCCATGATTCTATTGAGAAACATTTCACCCGACAGAAATTCGTCATTTGCTTCTATGACGGAGTGATGCTGCAGTTTTGAAATCTTCCATGCATTAATTGCAACTCTTATTAATAACTGCATTGTTTATTTCCAGGTAAACTGACATCTCACTTTTGAAGTAGCGACTTCTCTTCAACATGGACAGAATTTGGCATCATGATATTATCAAGAATCTGCAGAAAAATGATTTAGCCCCCAAGGACATTCATGTTGACATGGTTGCTACATTAAGGAATGGCACTCCAGCTTTACCAACAGTGCAAAAGTGGGCAGCTAAATTTATGAAGAGTCTTGAAAATGACCCAAAGTCTGGACATCCTGCAACTGCCACCACCAAGAAAAACATTTATTTGGTTCACCACATGGTGATAGATGACAGACAATTGACAATAAATCAAATAGCCAATGCTATTAGCATATCCTGTGAGAGAATTGAGAATATTCTGCACAATGAAATAGGCATGAAAAAGGCCTCTGCTCGGCAGGTGCCCCGTTTTTTGACATCTGATAAAAAGCACACCAGGCTGATCACATCAAGGGAAAATCTAACATTGTTTGAGGCAAATCCAACTGGTTTCCTTGAACATGTCTTAACCCAGGATAAGTGTTGAGTTCATCACTTTGAGCCAGAGACAGAACGACAATCCATGCAGTGGAAATACACCTCCTCCAAAGACATCCAAGGCCATTTCATCTGCAGAGAAAATTTCATTTTTGGGGGATGTAAAGCATTGTGTTTATGGGCTATCTTCAAAAGGGCCATACCATCAATGGCGAGTACTATACCAACTTGCTGAGGTAGTTACAAAAGGCTATCAAGACCAAATTCCCAAGAAAACCGGTGAAAGGGGTTTTGTTTTATCAAGACAATGCTCCAGTATACATATCCTTTGTTTCAATGGCTGCTGTACATAACTGTGCCTTTAAACTGGTTGATCATCCTCCCTATTCTCCTGATTTGGCCCCATCTATCATCTGCTCCCTAACATGAAAAAAATCTTCATCAATGGCTTCTAAGTACTGCAACACCAAATGGAAGAAGGGCGTGGACCACAAGTGGGATTACATTGAAAAGTAAACAAAATTTGGTCAGAGAACCAAATTTTCTAGCAGCAGACCTAACAATTTGATTTGAACTAAGGCCAAGACCTTTTCAGCACTTCCACATATATGAACACAATATTATTATTAAAATATTATTTAGGCAATACCACCACATTACGGTTTAAGGTTCATATTTCTATGATATATTAATATTAATATATTTCTATGATAGAAAAATATGTGAAGACCTTGCCAGTATGAGTTGGCCTTATAAAATAAAAATTAACCCCTAAAAGTATAACACATTTCTCCTTCTGTCACAATTATATGTCATAGTTTGCGAACATGACACTTGCATTAAATGTGGCACCAAAGCATTAAATATTCATAAGACATATTGGTTTATTTACTTTTTGTAACATCTTGAAGAAAAAGTTACATTTTTAACAGAATTTTAGTTTTCAGTTAAATTTAAAAAAATGTTTTCACTAAAATTATTGATGAGATAACAATATATAATTTTTGATGTATCAAGAACAATACTGAGAAAAAATGTATGACAAAACGGAAAGTTTTTGTGTGACCCGTTTCGTTCTTTAGGACTTCCTCTAAGGACAAAACACGTCATAAGAACTTTTTCCATTTTGTCAGACATTTTCCCCCAACTAGAATTATTATAACACTTATATTTACTTATTTGTTTTTAAACCTCCATTCAACAATAAAACCAACATGGAAATAACAACAGTTAAAAATATAGATATTAAAATATTTAATTGATATTTTAAAAATTAAATACGTTTCTAAATTTCGCTTTCATTGAAATTGTAAAATTTTAATTTAACAGAGTTATGCCCCTTGCAAATAATTCTTTGCGAGTTGTTCCCCTTGTATGATATTGAAGTAAATTCAATCTTCATGAGATGATCAACATTTCTGTTCTTTTACCATATTAGAAATTCCACGATGATTGCCGTTTTTTTTTATTCTCATCCTACCCACAAGTTTTTATTTGTTATATGTTCTAAATTTTCTCATTGTGAGTAATGTCAGCATTTGTTATTTTTAAGATGTTCTTAAATTAATGGAGGCCTTCATTATGGGTAAGAAAATCTAAAAATACTGCAACATTTTCTTTTTCTTTTTCATTAAAAGGCAGTAGACACATACAATAAAAGTCATGTGAAGGGTAATAATACATAAGTGAATGTACCTGAGCTCTCGTATTCCTCAATTTGTGCTTCAAACCAATACTCCATCCTGCTTCTATTATATATATATATATATATATATATATATATATATATATATAAATAGAAAACAATGTCATGTTCTCTTTTTATTTTTTTTGGCAAAGAGCCATAAATGTACAGATGGTGTTATAGCTCACAGCTCAGAATGATAAATCCGAGAGCTAAGTCCAAATTTTAGTCCAGTTCATTGCGTTCACTTACACACAAATATACTTAGGAAAGTTATGAATCCGTTGCTTCTCTCACCAGCAATAACTTGATCCTATAGCCTTGACTGGCAACCAGTCTACCACAAAAGGTAATGACAACCTGCTTAAAAAATACCTTATTTCAAATCCTCAAAATACCCAGATGAAAAAAAAAATGATTTGTACAAATTATCATAAAACTGGACTCATCTTCTGATTTTAATGTTATCAATACATAAAAAGAATGTAGCAAAGATGAGCTACAAGACTGTAATGAACATGGTTACTCTTTCAGAATAAATATATACAGAACAACAAAATTCATAAAAGAGACAGAAATTATATTTACACGCATACAGATAGTGGTTGTGCGTGTGTGTGTGTGTGTGTACGCACCACATGGTTGAGTTGAACTTAAGTAGTTGGCTTTGCCATACAGCTAAGTCTAACCAGAGAGGAAGAATTAACATGTCTTCTAACTACTGCATCATGGAGCAAAAACACAAAGAGAGAGCAAATTCTTTATTTTTATACTGCTGATTGCCATGCCATCAAGTGGGCACCCTGGCAGGACATGAAAATGATATGAGAAAACCATGTGCATAATATAAAAAAAAATATGTGAAGTGAAACAAGAAACAAAAAGTAAAAAAAGAAAACTGTTACTTACCCATCACCAGAGACAGAAATCAAATGCTTGAGATCATTTGCAAATTTGATAGAAGTTGCAATCTCAGAATGGCCATAGAAGCTGGCAACAAGTTCTCCTGTGTAGAAGTCAAAAAGAGACAGAATTTTATCAGTGCAACTCGTTACGATATAACTTCCTGAAGGATCTAACTGTAATTTGATGAGGACACCATCTTCGCTCACAGAACCTTTGTAAGTTTTCTTTAGTTTTGCAGATTTTATGTTGTAAATCCTGAAATGGAAGAATAAAAAAAAAAAAAAATGAACAGAGAAGAATAATTTTGGGGCAAAGACAGATAAATGTGCCAGAAATATGACACGATGTCAAAAGGATGGTTTTTCTCATGACATATCATTTTAGCTACCTTCACTCTTTGGCAATGTTTATCATTTTAAAAAGTGATGATTAGAATTGGAATAAAACCTAAACATATGAAAGCAAATTTATACATTTCCTTTGTTCTTGAGAATTCATTTGAACTTAGCACACTGCTTCCAGTTTACATGCCAATAACAACAGCACTAGAATTTGAAATTTTTGTTGATTGCTTTTTGTTATTAACATTTAAACATTTGCCACACACTTTACCCATGATAAGCTCATTATCAACACTTTCACAATTGGAGCAGTATCTGTGAACTTGGGTTCATACAGACACTTTCATAAACAACTGCAAGCTAAAAGATTTTAAATCATTAATGCCTCCCTGTTGTATCTTGTGTTTTCAAGATAACAGAGAGAAATAAATAAGGAAGACAAACTCATAGGTATTGTCCTGGGTAAGACATTAAACTACATCCGCATCCTGAGTAAAACGATAAACTACATCCAGCAGCAACGCCTCTGATCAGGAGGTTTTGAGGAGCGTGGAACCACCTCTTAATTGCTGGTGTTCCCAGGTCCACCTTGACCCAGGGTGGTAGCACCTGTTAGGGTCCCAGCTATGGGCAAATAGTTAACTATTACCAGCGATACTTTTTTGAAAAAAAAATTATTACCAGCAATACAATTTTGAAGGAAAAATATAACCAGAAACAGATTTTTGACGAAACAAAATATTACCAGCAATAAAAAATATTGTCGGCATTAAATAACCCATTGAGGTTGATATGCCGTAAAACAAAATAAACCAAACCAAACTCATAGGAAAACTAACAAAGAAGCACTCAAAATTATGGTGGGCTCTAATGTTGTTGAAGGAGATATTAGTTTTATGGGATTTTTAATCCATTAAGGCTCACCTTAACTCTGGTATCAGCTATAAAAATAAAAACTTAGTATTATAGGTTTCTATCCATAACTTATTAATAGAATAGGTTTACTACACAAAAGGTACACTTAGCAACTGACCTAATCCTGACTCAGTATCTATCTATCTATTTATTCCAGTCTGTTCATATCTATCCATCTATCTTGTGTTAACAAGATAATAGAGAGAAATAAATAAGACAAACTCATAGGTATGTAATGAAAATAGGTTTACTACACAAAAGGTACACCTAGCAATTGAGCTAATTCTAACTCTTCTCAACTCCACTTATTTACATAAAATGGACAATTCCATTCATTTGTGTCTTATATGACACCTCCTCAAATCACATTTTTAGGATGGGGGATATTAATAAGTTATGGATAGAAATCTATAATACTAAGTTTTTATTTTTATAGCTGATACCAGTGTTAAAGTGAGCCTTAATGGATTAAAAAACCCATAAAACCAATAACTCCAACAACATTATTTTTGACTGCTACCTTGTTAGTTTACCCGAGTAAAATTGGCTGCCCCTCAAACCAGGGATGAAAATTCATTATCCAGATCCAGAGACTTCTCACTTGTTGGAGAATTGACCATGTCTTCAAGGTTGTGGCCATACTCACTATGCTTGACCAATTGCAGGGTGGTGAGGCTATTTAAACCATAGTTGGAAAGTCTGAATTTAAAGTTATCCTTCCCCTAGAATGGTTACCACCCAAGGATATAGGACCCAATCTGTCCTGCTATTTTACCCATAACTAGGGGGAGAAGAGATGGATTCATACCTTTCCCAAGGGTATTTGCACACATGTGAATGTAATAACTGGAATTTGAATCATCTCTCTGATTCTTCAATTCAAAACACTATTATTCCACATGGTGTATTTAAATATATATTTGTAGATGAAGAATGCTTGAAAAAATGTTTACCCCTGAAGATACTTAAATGATAATTCATCATGTGAAACTCAACAGATGCCACGGTATATGACACAAGGGAAATTTTTTTTCAGGGAAAATAAATAACTTTATACAATTAGTTATCTTCTGCAACCTTTAATCCTTGTAGCTCAAAAGGCAAAGAGGCTGTCACAGTTAAAACACTTGTCTGTGAAGCCTGACAAAGTTAATTTTTGTTCATTCCTATTCCAAAATTTACATGGAACTTCCATTTAATGCTAAGGTCATCAGGATAGATGATGGAAGTGGCTTTCTGTAGGTAAATTTCCAATTACCTGACACAATTTATTTTTTTTTATTTCCTTAGCACTAAAGTGATTATATAAACTTACTATTAAAAATGTCTCAGTTGGGATTAATCTAAGATATGAAATTAAATCATTTACCTGACATTTCTGTCTTGGCAAGCAGTGGCTACAAACTTTTCACTCTGATCAACATCCATGTCATATAATGTTGTCTTGCCCACTAAATGTTGATGTAAGGTGAATTGAAATTCTGGATGCTATACAAAAAAAGTAAAAAAATAATTTATGCAGAGACATCAGTCAACAACAATAAACTTATATATTGTGTGCGTGTCAGACTAATAGGGGTAAATGAAGAGACCACTGGAATAACTACATTATAAACTTAAATTCATTATACAAAATATTTGAATTACTATTATATAATAACTTACAAATTGTTTTACTATATACAGGGTGCAATGGGTAAATTGTCACCATTTTATATTTTTAAGTTTGTATATGCACATTGTTTTTTATATTGTCAACTGCACAGTATAATAGGGTCAGTTGGGTACCTTGTGTGCGAAAAAGAGCACCATGACACAATTCACTCCACCAGAGTCTAATGGTGATTATGAAGGTACAGCAGCTTGGAAAACTCACTCTGACCATTCTGATAAGAACTCCCAAATTTGTTGGTGAAGGCCTCAGACTCAACATGAAGGCCTACATCAAGTGCCTTCAGGAGGTAGTGATACCCTAAATCAAGAGGGTGGCTGCTGGAAAATCTTATGTCTGGCAATAGGACACTGTACTATGCCACACAAGCAGGAGAACCTAGTCATGGCTGTCAAACAATTTTCGCAACCTCATCCCCCCTGACATCTGGCCACCTACCTCCCCAGATTACAACCCCCTTTATGAGTCGGGCGTAGCAGTTGAACGAGAGACCAACAAAACTCCTTGTAATACCAAAGATGAACTGAAGGCAAGAATAATGGCAGCATTCATGAACTTAAACAACCTGATGGAAGTCGTCATCTGTTGTGCCTTTAAAAACTCTGGTGACCCTTCTAACTACTGTCTTATCAGTCTCTTACCACTCTTCGGTAAAGTTTTCAAGGCTTTAATCAATACCAAAGTGGTTAAACACTTTACTTCATATAATCTGATCTCCAACAAGCAATATGACGTGCTCATGGCCATAACTGAATTTGTATACAAAGCACTCAACAATAATGGATAATCTCAAGCCATGGCTAAAGCATTTAATAGGGTTTGGTATGCCGGCCTTCTTAGTAAGCTTCAGGGATACGGTATTACAGAATGATTATTTGACTTAATACAATCATTCCTGTTAAACTGTGAAATGAAGGTAATCCTAAAAAACTACAGTTTCTCTGGGCACATTTTTGAGCTGACCCAGTTGTTCCTATCAAATTGTAAAATGAAAGTTGTCCTTAACGACCACTCATCTACATCCTTTTGTATTAACGCAGGTGTCTCTCCCAGAGCTCCATCCTTGGTCCTACATTTTTTTAATCTTCATTAAAAACCTTCCTGATGACATCAGCTCTCAACTTGGCATCTATGTTGATGACACAATCATTTACTCCTGCTTCAGTAGTAAGACTAATCAATCAGACAAGGCCAAAATCACAGCTGATGTTCAAAACAACTTCAAGACTGTCATTAACTGGGGCAAAAGATGGCTTGCCAATTTTAATGCCTCCAAAATTTAACTTCTGTCTATAAATCATCTCTCTGTCTTCCATCAACATGGCTAATGCTATCCTCCAAGAAAATGAATCATTGCACCTTCTCAGGCTCAGCTGACAATTGGGGGGGTAAAGACTACATTGAATCCATTGCTAAATCAGCTACTAAGAAAGTCAGTTATTGTGTTAGGTGAGACAATTTTTCTTTCCGGTCGCTTCAGTCACTTGTCCACCGTTGTAAGGTTGCCTCTCTGTGCCTTCTTTATAAATACTTTCATAGTAATTGTTCAGATTAGCTATTCATTATGGTGCCTAGACTGTATGAATTTAAGCAGAATACTAGACTGGTGGCAAGATCTCATCAATTTACAGTTGAGCTGGCTAGATGTTACTGTAAATTATTTGATAATAGTTTCTTATCTTGCACTCCTCGCTTGTGGAACTCCCTTCTGGTTCCATACTTTCCAAACCAAGTTTAATCTGTAAAAATTTAAATGCAATGTCAATCGCTATCTACAGTTGTCCTGGTTAATCTTTTCTCTTTCTCCTCATTACTTATGTTTCTGTTCTTAATTCATCCACCCCCACTGTAACTGCCTACGTACTGGTGGCTGTACTGCTTTGCTTGGGGTGATAGCAAAAAAAAAAAAAAAAAAAAAAAGAATTTCAATTTCAGGATCATTTGATAAGTTTTGCAACCTGACAACAGTAAAAGAACCAGTTAACTTCCTTGCTGCTTGACAAAATACAGTGTAACCCGGATATAAGAGAGATTTTCTCTGGTCCCCAAATTAGAGCCTGTGTTAATGTATATAAAATAGACCAAACCCGGATATAAGAGAAACCCGGATATAAGAGAGATTTTCTCTGGTCCCAAATTAGAGCCTGTGTTAATGTATATAAAATAGACCAAACCCGGATATAAGAGAAACCCGGATATAAGAGACTTCTTCTCCAGTCCTGACAACTCTCTTATATCCGGGTTACACTGTATATCTTTACATTTCCAATGGATCATTCAAATGAGTTAATTGTTATATTCCACAATAATAGTTTATCCAGGTTCCAGCAAATTATCATAAAAACAAATTCTACTAGTCACAAAGACATGGCAGTAGATTTTATTTAAAATGATATGCTGAAGACAGTTCTAGTTATAAGCTGAGACATTCTTTATTTTAGATCTTTCAATGAACAAATTTGTCATCACGAATGACAATCTTGTCTCAAAAGAAGGGAAATAAAATGGGATGACCTAACCAGTCAGTGAAAGACTAAGAGAAGCAATCCAGTATATGGTGACACTTCTAAGATTTTCCTAACATGGTGCAAAGGATAACATTTGGAACTTTCTACATCAACCTAATATATCAAATAAGTAATATTATCTTAGAACTTAATGCAGATCAATACTTTCAATCTTTATCATATCGTGTATACAAAATCAGATACATTAAGTGCCATTTTCACCAAAATCATTTGTAAAGAAAAGTACTCACCAATTGAGCATTACGAAATAAGAGAGATTTATCAGCACTACAGCTGAGCATACGAAATTGTCCATCATTGTTGGTGAACTTGACTGCAGTAATAGAAGAGGAGTGGTCATCCAAGGTCTGCAGAAGGCCATAATCTTGTTCAATGTCAAATATGTGAATCAAGCGATCCCTGCTTGCAGTTGCCAATAGACGGGGTTCTGGAAAAAAAAAAAATAGTTTCTTGCTCTCTTTGTATTTATTCAATAGAAAAATTCATTTTGAGGCTCATCAGAGACAGACAGACAGACAGACAGTAGTTTTGTTTGTTTTGAGGTATGCTATATTCATGGGTAAAACTTCCAGGTAAGAGAGTGTGTGTAATAGAGACCAATTCTATGAATAAGGCACTGCTATTAGACAGAGCTCAATTCTACAAACAGGTCATTGCTAATAGAGCTCAATACCACAAATAGGACACTGATAATAGATGGAACTCAATTCCACAAACAGGGCGTTGCTAATAGAGCTCAAACCATGAATAGGGCATTGCTAATAGAACTCAATTCCACGAACAGGGCGTTGCTAATAGAGCTCAAACCATGAATAGGGCATTGCTAATAGAACTCAATTCCACGAACAGGGCATTGCTATTAGACAGAGCACAGTTTCAGAAATAGAGCGTTAGACAGAGCTCAATTCCAGGAATTGAGCATGTGTAATTGAAAAGTAAAAAACAAATACCATATAAAACATCGACTAGAAAAATGCAAATATATGCACTATATGTAATGTAGATAATGTAATATACTTTAAACAAATCCAATGTTTTAAACTAAAGAAATCAATTAGCCAACCTCCCAAATGGAAAACAACAATTTAAGTAAGTAAATGAACAATTCAACTGTATGAATACATCCTTAACCACAAGTAAATTTAATAAATTATAATCAAAAAATAATAATTAATGAATAAATACAAAATACCCTAAGTAATCAATAATAAGTCAGAAGTCAACAATCCTATATAATAACTATAAAATAATTCATTCTGGCCCTTAATTATTTCTACTCAAAAGCCTCTAGAATAATTTAAGATATAATCATTCCCACCAATCAAATAACATTTAGGATAACACAATAAACTGGAAATTCCTGACCTTGCCAGCCATAATGACCCATTGCACAGACGCACTGTTGCCTCCCTCTGTCTGTTCTACAAATACTTTCATGGAAATTGCTCCGAGGAGCTGCATTCGCTGGTTCCCAGACTTCATGAGTTCAAGCGCCCTACGAGGCTGGCATCCCGCTCTCACCCCTTCACTGTCGAAACTCCTAAATGTAGCCGTCTCTTCTACTCTAATAGCTTTATGTCTCGCACCTCTCACCTGTTTCCCTGTGAGTTATAATCTCCAGCTATTCAAGTGTAATGTCAATCGACATCTCCAGTTGCCTTAATTCATCTACTACCCTCATCCTTTCATCTATCACTCCTATCTGATCTTCCTATTTTCTGTAACCCCTTGCGTCCTAGTGGCTTCCCGCCTTGCTTGGGGTGAAATGCTTAAAAAAAAAAAAAAAGAATCCAACACACATGGCCTAAAGATTGCACTCAAGTATGAAATATGAAGTATGAGACTTCAAATAAGATAACATAAAACAGAAGTAAATCTCATGTTTCAACATTTGCAATAGCTTCGGAATAGAATAAAACAGAAATATATTAGATTAGCACAGTAAACTTGATGAGTAAGTGATTAAAAATTCAAAGTTAGAATTTACTCAACATATTTCATCTTTTTTTTCAATGTGGAATAACAAAAATATATTACCTATTCCAAAAGGTGAATATTCAAGAGCTAACACCTCCGCATCATGAGCTTCAATTGTTTTGATTTCAGTGAATTCCTTCAGGTCATAAATTCTACAAAATAGTAAATAAAATAAATTCTAAAGATTAATCAAATTCCTGTATTTGATAAAAACACCTCTCCAATTTACTTTTAATATTACAATATTATTTGCATAATTAATATTATATTTAAGATTACAAATGTTATAGTTAATATTAGAATATTAATAACAAATATACATTTTTGATGTTTAGGAGGTAGTATCATCAGTGATGTGTTATAACCAGGATCATCAAGGTTTCAAACCCTTCAACATCAGACATCCTTCCTTGGGTGGCCTAATGAGGATTGATAGACCTCTGATGTTCCTGCCCACAACTGAATACTACTTGATACACACCCAATAAATTTTTTGGTTGGTTGGTTATTGGTTCCAAATTTTATGTTTTAGTTTAATCACCAACCAATTGCCTTCAAGCATTGGTCAACTGTTCCCATTATGTTTTGAACAATTTTTTTGTATATTGACTATTTTTTTATTTTTTTTATACAGCTTATCAACCTTTCGTGGGTTACTTAAAGTCAAAATACTTCTATTTGTAGGAGGTTACTCCTACAAAAAATGACTCAATGAGGGCTAAAGGTTTCTTTCTTTTGTTTTTTTTTACTTTTACTTGGAATGAAATGATGTTAAAAGAGAAAAAAGATAAAAGAAAGAAAATGAGATCTCATAAGCCAACTACCCTCTGTTTAATTCTAATTAATCTATCCATTTAATTTTTTTTTTTTTTGAAAGAATAATCTGATAAAGACTCTGGTAAATTATATTTTTAACTACTTCCTGTGTATTGATATATTTTTCATTTTTTTCAGCTTATTGTAGGAAATTGTTTACAGTATCCTGTGTTTCCAAGTAGTACCCCATCTAAATACTGATCAGTCTCAATGATGCTTAACTTTAATGACTGAAAGAGAACTAGTCTTTTGACTGTAGCCTATTTCTTGTTTATTTGGGTGATTTATCTTCTATGTGCTGTGTCTCTTCAGGACTTAGGCGATCAAGGTTTTCCACAATTTCTATCTTTTGTAGTGCTTAATAAAATAAGTTTTTTTGCTGTCTTTCTTCATCCCTGTTCTGCCAGTCATTTACACAAGCTCATTAGGTAGGTTACATGGGGCTTTCTATCTCTCTTGCCTTCAATAATATCTCCTGTGAGTGTCAAATTCTCCAAGCCTTCTTTCCTCATTATGTGTCCTAGAAATTTCACCTTCTGCTTTCTGAAATATTTGTCCTTTTTGTTTCCATTTTCTCTTAAACGTTTTAATTTCTTAAAAGCATTTTCATGTTTTGCTACAACTGCAAATTTTCTATTTATTCTAAAACAATAAATAATTAACAATTTGATTTAATGTTAAAAGTTGTCACAATCCTCTTTAAATTTCAGAAAAACAAATTTATTTAACACCACATTATAGTGAAAAATTTTTTCTATGATCTTTAGAAAACTATTGTCATGGTTACAATATATATTATTATATAAAGAATTTATATTTGTCTATATCTCTGAGATGAGGTATTATGATTACTTGCTTTATTTACATTATTCAGACTGTTATCCTCATCTTCATTGCCATATTCAGAGTGTTTCCTCAAGAACACATGGCCCAGTGGATAAAGACGTTGGCTAGATCCAGTGATTATACCCAAAGAATTGTGAGTTCAATACCAAGCCACAGTAGTGGTGAACCAAAACTTGCAGAGTTGAGTTAAAGGGAAATAACTGAGACATCTGGAAGAGGCACAGTATGTGGAACTAGAACACTCTACCCCAGTGGATGAAATAAAGGTTTCAGTTTGAAATTCCAATCACCTGATGAAGGCCGGAGCATACAATAGCCAAAACATTGTAAATATGGCAATGAAGATGAGGATAACAGTCCAAATAATGTAAATAACATGAAAAATTTATATTATTATATATTTTATATAATTATTATTATTATTATATAAAAAATTTAACAATTTAATAAGGTAACAAAGTCAGTAATAAAATAGAATTTTTGTTTTCTTTTTTTACTACTAAATGACCAACCTGACATTTCCTGTGCGATCTCCTGAGGCCAATTGCTGCCCATCGGGACTGACTTTGATTGATCGAATGCCATTTTTTCCTTCTTTTGTATCGGTTTTATCACTGTTTCCACCTGAAAGGATAAAAAAAAAAAAAAAAAACAATTAAAAAAAAAACTTTTTATCATATTTTTTTATAAAAAAAGGATCCAAATTCTCAGAATTTTTGCTGAAATGCTGCCTTTGGCAGTCTCTGCTCTATCAAGTTACTTTACTAAATTTACAATTATTGGAAAATAAGTATTACTAATTTTTATTATTATTATTATTAATAATAATAATAATATTAAAGTGTTGTCATTGTTTTTCTAGTTTTGTTTGTCACAGTTTCTTAAGATTATGAGACCATTGTCACTGTAAAGGCCTGTATCATTTTTATCGATTATTTTACTTAGTTTGGACTAGGTATTTACTCTGTCTACCCATTAATGAGAGGGCACGGCCTTGGGTAGCTATTCCCCAGGGATGGTCACCTCTTAGTTTGAACTAAGTAAATGTTATATCTCATGTTTTTCAGAGAACAGAGGAAAATAAATAAAGAAGACAAACTCATAGGTAACTAATGAAATAGAAGGTTTACTACACAAAGGTACACCTAGCAATTGACCTAATCTAATTCTCCTCAACTCTGTTTATGTAAATAAACAGACAATTCCATTCATTTACGTCCTATATGACAGTAAAATAATAAAAAGAAATTATATTGCAATGAATATTGCACGAACAATTTTTAGGGAAAAGAACAATGATTTTTTTCCAGATACAAATCCTAATATTTAACCCATAGCTGGGAGAGAAGAGATGGAGTCCTACCTTTCTCAAGAGTATTTGCACTCTGAAGTGAATGTAATGAACCCAACCGGAATTCAAACTTGGCTCTATGATTTCTCATTCTAAACTACTATAGAATACGCCACCTACACATCCTCTGCGGAAACAAAGCTGAATGACTGTACATGAAAACTTACCTGTATTATCACCATCACACAAGAATGCATAACTGAGATCAGTGTAGTAAGTCTTAAGGATCTCCTGCAAAAATTATAAGAAAGAAAGAAAATTTTAACCAAAATACCTCAAAGGAAGAAATCTGATACAAAATAACGTAGCTTCCCTGTGCCTTTACTAGAAATATTTACACAGTAATTGTTCTGATGAGTTTTCCTCTTTGGTACTTCAACTTTATGAATTTGAGTGCAGTACTAGATTGGCAACTAGGTCTCATCTTTTTACAATTGAAATGGCTAGATGGAACCATAAGTTCTATTCTAATAGTTTCTTCTCTCACACCTCATGTGTGGAACTTCCAGTTTCTTGCTTTCCAATCAACTTTGATCTTCACAGATTTAAATGCATCATCAATCGCATCCTCTTTCTCCTTAAATCCTACACTTTTGTCATCATCAGTTGCTTACTCCGCTTGTTACAGACTGTGCATCAACAAGAGATCCACAAAGATTCTCATGTTCATTTTATGAGCCTACTCTTCCATGCTGGCTCAAGGCAGGTTGGAAGAGAGTGTTTGTAACGTATAGTATGTGCTTCACCAGGGCTACATACAGGTTTGAATTCAGTGTTTTCCTTTTTCTAGAGTGGTTGCCAACCAAGGCTATAGAACCCAGTCTGTTCTACTATTTACCCATAGTGGAGGGAAGAAGAATTGGATTCATAACTTTACCAAGAGTATTAGCACGTAAGTGAATGCAATGAACTCGACTGGAATTCAAACTCAGATTCTTCAATCTGAGTCGCAATCCATTACTCTACCATGCCTCCACTTTTATTGTCCTCTCTTCATAATAATTTTCCCCTCTCCAATTCTTTCACTCTATCAAGACAGCCTATTCATTATTTTTTTTACCAGTATTTCTTTCATCTTAATTTCAATTGCTTTTCATTGTAATTGTCACTCCATAGCCATAAGTATAATTTATTTTTTTTTAAATAAAGATAACATTACTACTACTACAGCAAGTTTATGTAAAAAAAACATTGAATATTACAGCACCAGGAATTTGAGGGAAATAAGGAATTATGTCTACTTAGATTTGATCTTCAGTACCATTGACTCTCAGAAGTAAAGTAGCTTCCATTGACAAAATTCTAAGGAAAAAAATATTCCCAAGAGCTTATTCTTTATTAACGATCTGAACTGTTAACACCTGTAAAGTGGGGGTCTGAACAATTGCTATAAAAAACAACTGAAATTAAAATGAAAAAAAATAATAAGAATGAACAATATTTCACTAGTAACAAGTCAAGATTATGTTAGAAATTATTGTCATGGTATGAAAAATAGCTCATTACCACTCCCACACTAGATAGCAATGAGATCAAGTATTTATATTTCTATTCTTTTATTAGTTTTGTTTATACTAACAAGTACAAAAGAATAATGACAAATAGCAAGAAATATCAAACAGTATTGTAAAAATGTAATCCCAATAATAAATCTCACTTGTGGAACTCTGTTATACCGGAACGTACCTATTTCTATTGTAAATAGACTCTCCCACAGATAAGTAGTAGTAGCAGCAGTCGCCAGGGGAGCTGAGTGAGTTGTGTGAGTCAGTCGATGTCAGACATTAAAGTATGAGCCCCAGAACTAGATTGCTGCGTCATTAACTATTATTTCAAGTTCCTAACGTTTTGTACGTTGAACCTAATTTAGGGCCGACTTAGTGAAATATAACCTTCCACTGTGAAAATTACTCTACAACAAACTCATTTCCAGCTTTGTGCTTCCCAGTCAAAATTGATCTTCAAAAATTTAAATGTAATGTCAATCATTATCTTCTGTCTCCTTAATAATGTTTTTCTTTTTTTCATATTCTCTCACACTCAGGAATGGTTAGATGTAACCGTAAGTTCTATGCTAACAATTTCTTCTCCTACACTTCTCACTTGTGGAACACGCTTCCTGCTTTTCAGCCAATATTGATCTTCAAAAATTTAAATGTAATGTCAATCGTTATCTTGTGTTTTCTTAATTACTGTTCTTTTATTGTTCTTTCCTAAATAATGTTTTTCTTTTTCTTATATTCTCACACTCAGTAACTCCTTGTGTCTTAGTGGCTTTATTGCCTTGCTTGGAATGAAATGATTAAAAAAGAAAAGTTTAAAAAATAAGTTTTATTCAAGTCATTGTCTTCCTCCAAGTCACTGTCCTCAAAAATTTAATGCAATGTCAACTGTCATCTTATTTTTTTTTTACTGTTCTCTCTTCTTAATAATATTTTCTTTTCACTTCTCTATTACATGTTTTGAAACTATATTTAACTGTCTTTTTGTTTTTTTAATTTTTCTCTTTCTTGGACACCATGGTCTTTGGGGGTTTGTTTAGAGACCAAGTTACTGTCCTTTTAAGCTTCTTTCACGTGAATTGCAGTAAAATATATCTAAACTCTTATAAACAATGTTTGGGATTTCAACCATAGTGAAAAGTTTTGTCTAACCATCTCTCTGTTAGTAGTAATTCTTTGATAGCTACTTAAATGTTTTATCCATTTGACATTCAGATAGTTTTTGTCTGAGATAATCCTACTCGATTGGTCTGTGTTTTTTTTAATTTTTCTCTTTCATGGATGCCATGGTCTTTGGAGGCTTGTTTAGAGACCAAGTTAAAAGCCTTTTAAGCTTCCTTTACGTGAATTGCAGTAAAAATTTTGAATATGTAAGAATTAAATATTACAGGGGGCACCAGAATTTTAGAAATACCAAAGTGGGGTATAGCCCAAAATCGGTTGGGAAACATTACTTTAGTATTTCATATTTATTCTTGTTTGGAAGCTCCTTGAGGTAGGTATCTATTATAAAATAACAACCCAGCAAGTCATCACTCAATTATTCCTGTCCAATAAGCTTTTTGGAAACTGAATATGAAAATAGTACAAAGTTTTAACAAAGCATAGGATATTTACAGCTATCAATGTAGTCAAATTGTCTAGGAAAATCTTGAAAGTTAATGACCATGTATAATTTAAATAAAAGACTTGAAAGTATGGAAGATAATACAAAAGAAAGATAAAAACAATATTCATTACTCTTGCTTGGATTAAAAACTTTAAAGATAAAACATTATCAATCTTTTATTAATATTCATTTTAATACTTAATTGCTTTACATGCAAAGTATTCAAACAGTCATAAACTGGCAGTAAACAGTTTATGTCAAAAATAAAGAATTAGGCCTCAGTCTTAATTCCAATCCACATTATTGATCATGATAGATGGATGGTCTGAACAGTTTTAATGTAAGGTAAGAGGAAAGAAATACTAGCTAAAAACTGACTATGTTTAACAAATTTTGTCTGAATTCCTAGGATGAGGAGTTATTATTTACATTGTTTAATCACACTAATACCCTCATCTTTATTAGTATTGTCACAACATTTCAGCCTTTGGCCTTCTCAGTTGTCAGGGAATTTTGAATTGAACCCTTTATTTAATCTACAATTGTTCTTATTCCACTGTCCATGTCAAGAAATATCCCTGGGCCAGGTAGTACAGACTCAGTACTAGCAATAACTGAACAGCACTAAAAAAATAGCCCTAGATGTTTACAGTGGAATGAGAACAATCCACTCCCCCCATTCCATTCAAAATTACCTGAAAGTTACTTGGATCAACAGACACCTGGCAAAATGGCACAAGAGCTAAAAAAAATGAGGACATTAGCCTGAGTGTAAATAATGCAAAATATGATTAAAAATGTTTTATTTAGTTAACAGGAGAAATAAAAATTATGATAATATTGCTACTAACACCAAATATAATATTACTACTGCTACTAACACCAAATATAATATTACTACTGCTACTAACACCAAATATAATATTACTACTACTACTACTAACAAATATAAATATAATAACACCAAATATAATATTACTACTGCTACTAACACCAAATATAATATTACTACTGCTACTAACACCAAATATAATATTACTACTGCTACTAACACCAAATATAATATTACTACTGCTACTAACACCAAATATAATATTACTACTGCTACTAACACCACACTAACTTCATATTTCTGAGGCCAAAAAGATAATTGTAAATTAGGTAAAAACTTAAAAATAGGCTGATATTACAAATACAAAGGGGTGCTGAAAAGTTCTTGGCCAGGCCAAGAAGGGATTCCAAATATAAAGTCTAATGTTTGATCATTTGGCTTGACTTAGGGAAGTGAGCCAGAAACTTTTTCAGCACTCCTTTGTAAATTTTTGAATAGCGCTCAAGTAATAAAAGCAAGTTGCTAAATCAGCTACTAAGAAAATTGGTTTATGGTGTCAGGTGAGACAATTTTTCTCTCTGGAATCTATCTTGCATATCTATAAGTCTATCATTTGCCCATGCTTAGAATATTGCTGCCATAATGTTTCAGTGCCTCTGCTATTTTCCTGGAGCTCCTTGATAAGATTCAAAGAAGAATCAGCAATATTTTTGGTCCTGGTCAAAAGCACAGCTTCAGTTACTTGCCTACCACCATAAGGTTGCCTCTCTGTGCCGTTTTAATACTTTCATCACAATTGTTCAGATGAACTCTTCGCTATAGTGACTATATGAATTTAAGTGCAGTACTAGACTGATGTCAAGACCTCATCAGTTTACAGTTGAGATAGTAGCTGTAACTTCTATGCTAACAATTTCTTATCTCACACTTCTGGAACTCCTTCCCAACTCCATGTTTTCCAGTCAACTTTAATCTGCAAAAATTTTAATGCAATGTTGTTGTAATGGAATGTCCTACACTCCCTATCACCTATGTGGACTGTCTATATTAGTAGATATATATAGTTAGCACAGGATATAGCTAGGAGACTTGTTTCAGCAATTACTAGCCTGCTAACCTATTCCCTGTCTTTCAGTAGTGTATTCTCTTTTACAATAAACCTCTTTCTTTCATCTACACTTGTGTTGCTGTTCTTTTCACTCAAGTACCATCGTTGTTTGTAACCTCTTTAAGGATACAACAAATGTCAATCAATATCTACTGTCCTCTTGATTGCTCTTTTTCTTTCTCTTCATTACTAATGTTTCTGTCCCTAATTCCTCCACACCCTGTAACCCCTTGCGTGTTAGTCGCTGTACTGCCTTGCTTGAGATGATAGCGAAAAAAAAAAAAGAAAAAAAGAGTCCCATGCAGACATACATGGCTGTAGATGTTACGCTTGTAAGGCCCTATTTCTGTGATGTGTTGGTAAATATTCCAGATTCTGATTGTGTCATCATTGGAACAAGTAATAAAGGAGCCAGGTGGAAGACATGGAGAACTCTTGAGTTCTTCTTCGGGTGGGTATATCTGTAGAAGGAATAAAAAATAAAAAAAAATAAAAAAATTTGATTATTATTTTGCAAAATACAAAAAGAAAAAAGGATAAATTTAGAAATATCAACATTCTATTGATGACAATAAGAAGCAATAATGAGAAAAAAGCCTGCATGAAGTTTTCTTTTAAAACTAGTCGTAAAGAGTTAATAAACATTTTGATGAAATTAATGAATATTAAATTTTAATATTCATGGATATTAATATTCATGAATATTAAATATTAATATTCGTGAATATTAATATTAATATTCATGAATATTAAATATTAATATTCATGAAATACAGTAAATTTACAATTAGTTTTAAAAACATTTTAATTTATGTAGATTATGTCGTTAATAAGTATCTAAGTAATTAAATAAAATGGGGAATTCCAACTGAACGTTTCTTTCCATATAAAATAAACTTCAAATTTGGTAAGGAATATATAAGAAATAAATATTATTCAACTGAATGTTCATCCATACTTAGAATTTTACTTTATATATTATAATTATTTTCATTTCTAATCAAATAAGATTTTAATTTCATCATTATTTTCATTTCTAATCAAATAAGATTTTAATTTCATCATTATTTTCATTTCTAATCATAATTTAATCATAACATTTGAATATGCCATTCTATGATCGTTAAGCAAGCTGTTAAAATCAATAATAAGGAATAGGCCTGCAGCAGAATTTCAAATCACATCCCTTATCTTTAGAAACAAATTCAAATCATAGGCTTATTCTTTGTACCAATAAATTCCGCTTACCATCATAAAATAATGGTCATGAAGCAAATGAAATTAAGATGAAAAGAAAAAACATTATCATAACTGAAAATGTTTTGTCTAAGAAATTGAAACAATACTGGATATGCTAAAACTGTTTATGGTTTTTCATTAACCAGAATTTCAGGTGAAATAAAAGCAGGGTCTCTATGTTGCCCAAAACTCCTCTCCCCAAACGAACTCATAATAAAAAAAACACTACTGGAAATTTTTGCATACATGAAAAAATAATAGATTTTTATTAATATTTAAATTTAAATTATTTTTTTTAAATATGTGAAAAAAATATTTTAAAAAAGAAAAAAATTTTAATTTAAAAAAAAAAAAAATTATAATCAGATTTTATTTTTAAAGTTGAACATCTTTGAAAATATTATTTGCACAGATTGTGGTTTAGTCAACTTTCATAATATTTATTTGCTTTAAAAAAGAATAAGGATTTAAAATAATCTAATATAAAAAAAAAACTGTGGTAAAAAAAAAAGTAACTTGTGGAATTTCGCTGCTATATCAATTTTTGATTAAAAATGTTTTTAAACTTTTTCATAGAATCAGAGTTTGCACATTCAATCAATATGTAGGTTTACATCTTCAAAACAAGATAGATTTTGTCTATATTTCTGAGATGAGGTATTATGTACAGAATTTACATTAGTCGGACTATTGTCCTCATCTTTGTACGCTCCGGCCTTCTTCAGGTGGTTGGAATTTCTCAAGGACATATGGCACAGTGGATAAAGGCGTTGGCTAGATCCAGTGACAGACCCAAAGAATGTGAGTTCAATACCCAGTTAAGGCAGTGGAGAACTTTCAGAGGGAAAATTAGCAGGAGATAACTGATAACTGACATCCATCACACATGGCACGTGGAACTAGAACAGTCTACCCCAGTGATCGAAAGAAGGCCGGAGCGTACAACGGCCGAAACGTTGTGAGAAATATGGCGACAAAGATGAGGACAATAGTCCGACTAATGTAAATACTGAAGATATTTTTTTTTTTATTTTTTTTTTCCAATTTTTTAAATTCAAAAATCTAAAATTTAAATGAAAGTTAAATTTTTTTTGTATTTATTTAAAAAAACTTTTTTTTAGTTTGTTAAAAAGACAACCCAAAATATAACCTTATTTAATTTTTTTATTTTTTTAAATTCAGTTGAAGTTTTAAATTCTTCAAGGATCTATTCAACATCTAAGTCTTAAATGTTAAATAAGCAAATTCATTAACAATTTAAAACAATACTTCTATTTATTTTTTTTTTAAGCAGAAAAAGTTATTTTTTTTTTTCCTTAGCTGCATTCCTTCAAAAAAATGGATGATAACAGTTCTTTACTGTTACCTGTTTCTCTAAACAAAATCTGACTCTTTACCATCTCTTTGTCCCAGCACTGCCATCCATTCTTACAAACCATTTAGGTAAGTTGCCTGCTGTTTCCCCCTCTAGCTTTTAAATATGTCTTGTGAGTGTTAAGTCTTCCAAGCCTTCTTTCCTTATTATGCCTCCCAGAAACTTCAACTCTCTCATTTTAAATATAAGTGCTTTTTTAGTTGTCATTTTGTTTTAAAATAAAAAACAAAAAAGTTTTAAAAAATAAAATAAACTGCCTTACCTTAAGAAAAAAATGAAAAATAGTCTTATTGCAAAAGAATTAAAAATTCTCTAAAGATTTAGACAAATTGAGAAAAAACAAAATGGTGTAAAGAAAATTCAGAATTCCACATATGCATGAAATATTTTCACCCTTGATTGACTGCAACATTCATTTGAGAATTCTTGAAGTAATGAAATTTTTTTTTTTTAATTATTTATTAACTAATTATAATAGTCATGCAACCAATTCATTATTCATACTAACCTCAAGATCCCAAATACATCCAGAATGATATAAAGAGGACCAAACTTTGCCAACTTTCTTAATGTCATGCACATCCCAGATGTATAAACTGTGATCATTGTAAGCACAAGTAATCTGAAAAACAAATAACAACGAAAAATGAATGGAAAAGAAAAATCAATCATTAAAATAAATTTGCAAAAAATCCAGGGTGTAAGTTAACATTTTCACATGAATCAATAATTGCATTTTCAAGAAATTTTCATCTAATTATTTTCTTTCTCCGATATAATTTATTAGGAAATGAATTAAATCTGATATGTTTTTAATTTATTTGTTTAAACGTTACTCATATTTGATATTAATACGTGTACCTATGTTAACTACCTAATACCACAATATTAAATAAAGAGAAAGAAAGAGGTCGTATGTTATCAAATATGTTTGTTTTTTTTATTTCTTTTAATGCCATGGCACTCCAAGACATAGGCAATTGTGACTCCCTAAAAATTCCTTTATTAGATGAGAATTCTTGGGAAAGATATTTGAGTGGTTTCCTGTTGCCTTCCCAGCTTGGAATTCAGTGTTTTCTGAACTCAGTCTACTTTGCTATTTAACCCATAAAACGAAGAAGAAAAAATGAATTCATGCCTTTTACAAGGGCATTTATATGAAAGTGAAGATAACAGACTTGCCCAGAATTTGAATTTGGCTCTCCAATTACACTTTCCCTTTACACTACCTACGCATCCATCAAATGTGATGCAGACACTAAATTTCTGTTCTTTCATCCTCATCATCTTCAGAGTGCCCGACGAGCTATCTCATGAGAAATTTCCGTTTTTGATGATCAACTTTATTCTCAAAAAGAAAAAAAAAGGTACAGGATGAGGCAAAAATCACTCAATAACGGTTAATGGATAGATTGAAAAGGTCCTGTTGAGTGGTTACCGAGGTCACTAGATCTCACCCCTTGGATTTGTTTTTCTGTAGAGCCATTTGAAATCAGTTGTTTGTCAGACTCACCCAAGAAATATTGAGGAACTTAAAAAAAAGAATTAAATATGAATGAAGTAAAATGACAGAGGAAACTCTCCGACCTGTTAATGAATCCTGCAGGCACAGAATTGAAATGTATTTTGAAAAAAAACAAACATCATTTTTAACAGCACATAATAATTAGTAAATAAAAATTTTTATATGTAAATTATCCCTATGGCGTGCTCCGTCCTGAGTAAGACGTTAAACTACATCCACATCCTGGGTAAGATGATAAACTACGTCCAGCAGCGAGGCCTCTGATCAGGAGGTTTTGAGGAGTGTAGAACCACCTCTTAATTGCTGGTGTTCCCAGGTCCACCCTGACCCAGGGTGTTAGCACCTGTTAGAGTCCCAGCTATGAGCAAATAGTTAATTACTAGCAGTAGAGCCCGGCGTTGCCCAGGGATGTAACAGTAAGAGATAGATCAAGTATCAACCATCATAAAGACTGAAAAATAAAATTGACAAAGATTATTGTTTAAGGTTGACGGACACACGTCTTAATTTGTTTTTTGTTTTTTTTACGAATTGGTCAAACTCAAACAAAAACATTGTTTTCAATTGTTATGAGTCTACCAATTGAATAGAATTTTATTATAAACAATTGTCTTGTAAATGGAATTTTTAAAGCATTGAATGTAAAAAATAAAGAAAAAAAGTGTGCAAGACAATAAGAAATACTACCTGCAAAAAAAAAAAAAAAAAAAAAAAAAAGTGAAGTTTTGTTGAAATCGGTTGAAAAATGTAGGAAATCCGATCCCATATATAAACGAACACACACACTCACACACAAACAACCTGGGTTTTATAATAAGTATAACTCGATATGAGTTGTCCTCCTTTCATTATCGTGATGCCTCTTAATCGTGTTTTCAAATTGATTTTGTGCAAAAAACAATTGTGTTTTTCCAATTTTTGGTGCTGTCAGAACCACTGCAATGTAATTTTACGTAGTCCTGTGAAGTTTTGTTGAAATCGGTTGAAAAATGTAGGAAATCCAATCCAATATATAAACTTACAAACACACACACACACAACCTGGGTTTTATAATAAGTATGATTACCAGCAATACAATTTTGAAGGAAACATATTACCAGAAACAGATCTTTGTAAAAAACAAAATTTTACCAGCAATAAATAATATTGTCGGCATTAAATACCCATGAGGTTGATATGCTGTAAAACAAAACAAAATAAACCAAACCCTATTAGTGTGCAACTTTTGCCTCACTGTGTACAATCATATTTTATTCAATTATATATTCACCCTTATTTGAAATGACTTGCTACCACTTATCAGGCAGCTCTTTGATACTTTTTGAGTAAAATTCTGCAGGTTTTTGATATGAAAAAGCTTTTAACAAACTCTTGAATGAAGTTTTCATTAGAACCCCCCCCCCCCAACCACCACCACTACCACCCATTTTACAAAGTGTTTTGCAACAATCAATAAAAAAAATGTTAATTGGTTGGTGTAAGGTCAGATGAATATGTTGAGTGGGGTAGAACAGATCTATTGCATAAAACTTTTTCATGGATTATTTTTGCTGTATGCGGTGTTGTATTGTCTTATAGGAGAACAACAATTTTCCTTTCATCCACTGTGTATGCTGCCATTGCTGTGCAAAAACTAAGGTATGTTAGTGCATTCCATAGTTATTTTCATTTGGTTCCTCAAAACAGAAATTACTCCGAGATACAGATACTACACTCTGATCCCGCCCAGTAGCATAATAAGACTGATATTTACCTACCTCCCCAAACTGGCAGGATATAGAACAAGGTCAGTTTAATATAGGTTTGTTTGTTTTACAACATATCAACTTCAATGGGTCATTCAATGCTGGCACTATTTTTCCTTCAAAAATATATTGTTGGTAATATTTTGTTTTTTTTGTTTTTTTCCAAAAATGTATTGCTGGTAAAAAATTTTTCCAAAATGGCATTGCTGGTATTAAAACTTATTTTTATACTTTCATGGTGTTTTGACCAATTTTTAGGAGGTGGGGGTAACTATTTGCCCATAGCTGGGACCCTGACAGGTGCTACCACCTTTGATCAAGGTGAACCTGGGAATACTAGTAATTAAGACATGGTTCTATGATGCTCAAAACCTTCTTCTAATCAAAGGACTTGCTGTCAGATGGAGTTTATCATCTTACCCAGGACATAGATGTAGTTTATCATCATACCAAGGACGGGTTTAATATAGGGTACTCATACATGTACATTTAGGCAAAGGATAAAAACTTTCCAGTTCCCATGACCAATAACACCCTTTTTAGTGCTTTGAGGTAGGTACTGTTACAGGGTTAGAATCCTAGAAGCAGGCTAACTTCTTTAAGGGGAAAAGAAAACAAGTAGTACACTTTGAGATGAAAAGCTGACTGAAATCAGTATTACCCATCTCCCAATAGTAGAAGGTTGGTTGTGTTTTATGGCATATCAACCACTGTAGGTCATTTAATGCCAAATTTAGTTTTTTTTTTATTTTATATATATATATATATATATATATATATATATATATATATTAAATACTAGCAGTAGAGCCCAGGGATGTAACAGTAAGAGATAGATCAAGTATCAACCATCATAAAGACTGAAAAATAAAATTGACAAAGATTATTGTTTAAAGTTGGCAGACACGCATGTCTTAATTAGTTTTTTTTTTACGAATTGGTCAAAGCCAAACTCAAACAAAAACATTGTTTTCAATCATTATGAGTCTACTGATTGAATAGAATTTTATTATAAACAATTGTCTTGTAAATGGAATTTTTAAAGCATTCTGAATGTAAAAATAAAGAAAAAAGTGTGCAAGACAATAAGAAACACTACCTGCCAAAAAAAAAGTGAAGTTTTGTTGAAATCAGTTGAAAAATGTAGGAAATCCGATCCCATATATAAACGCACACACACACAACCTGGGTTATATAATAAGTATAACTCGATATGAGTTGCCCCCCTTTTCATTCTCCTGATGCCTCTTAATCATGTTTTCAAATTGATTTTGTGCAAAAACAATTGTGCTTTTCCAATTTTTGGTGCTGTCAGAACCACTGCAAGGTAATTTTACGTTGTCCTGTAAAGTTTTTTTGAAATCGGTTGAAAAATGTAGGAAATCCGATCCAATATATAAACGTACAGACACACACACAGAACCTGGGTTTTATAACAAGTATGATATAGTACTAGTAAACGTATAGCTGGCAGCATTATTTTTTTCAAAAACGTATAGCTCAATAGTAGTAGGTTTAATGTGTATGTGTGTGTGTCTGTGTGTGTGTGGTGGGATGCCCATATGCATACATACATACAAGCCAAGATTAGAAATTGCTAACTTCCTGTAACCACTGTCATGCTGGCATTGGTATCATTCAACGCTTGCTCTTCGGTGCAATGAAGAAGGTGTTACCATAAGGTAGGTAGCTTCCAAGACTAGGTAGGTAACTCCCATTGCAAATTACAAAACTGCCTAAAGGCAGAAACAGTCGGGAGAAAGAGAATGCATACTACATTCTAATCCCAGCTAGCCGACTGATTAGATCTCTTGTGAGAAATCTGACTTGAAAAGTTAAAAAAAAAAAAAAAAAAAAAAGGCCTAGTGCTTTAATCAGCACAATTCCAAACATTCAATACATTTAAACTCGTAAATTTTACTGTAATTTTCACTTACTTTTCATATATTTAATTCTACCAACAAATTATTAATGAAATAAGAAAAATAAACTTCACTTTCAAATTTTGAAAGAAGGTGCTTCAGCATGGGATAATAGTGTGAGCATTAGTATTGAGGGCTGAGTTTGATCCTCACTAGGTGTCATATACAAAAATGAAAAAAAAAAAAAATTTGCATTAAATAACCCAACAAGGGTTGAACTGTTGTAGAATCAACCAACAAAACTTTTGGAAATTAATCAATAAGGAAATGATCCATGTTCAACTTAACAAGCAAAGATTGTTTATCGAATAACAATGTACCATTTTGTGTACCTATTCACCTTCCATGAATGTAGACAAGACAATCACTAATCCAACATTGACCACCCACACACCTGTCTGACTAAATACACTTGCTTAGGTTGCTGGCAACAGCAATACATACCAGCTGGACATCAATCGCTACCAATATACAAAGTAATAGTCACACTCCTCACATTTAGTATTATGCCACCTGTTAGGGAAATGACCATGTAACTGAACTGAGTTTTGTTGCCTTGCCTACACTAATTTATATGATATGCTGAAAAGTTCTTACCTGTAATAATTCATAAGGGGATGCTGAAAAATTCTTGGTCTAACTCACCAAAATTTAAGTAAATGGTAAATTTTTCTTCAGTAGGGAAAGTGTTTCAGAGCAAATGTTTTTTTTCCCTGTAGTCCAAGCATAGAAGAACAAAGATTTTCACAGACAAAAGAGTCTTAGTTACACCAAAGTGTGAAGAATAAAACAAATGCCATTTGGTACTGAATGTGTTAAAATACTCTTCTTAGAAATGGTTATTCACTCAGCAAATTCTTGAAGTAAAGGAAGGGTCAAAGTAAACAATCCAAAACATATTTTAATGCCGAATGAATTCAAACATATATAAGCAAGGTTTGGGATTTTCCCAGTGTTACCCAGTGAATTTCTCCCTATTCCACCTACTCAGATTCAATCATATTTTTACACTCACAAAATAAATATTCCTGGCAGTAAAGAAAAAAAATTTTGATATTTTCTATTGAAAATCAAAAAGAAAGAATTGCCAGTGGTCAGGAATGAAAACAAAGATGGATGTTATTCATATAATGTAAATAGACAGAAAGAAATTTTACTAGAAATATTTATTAAAAATAATTTATTACAGAAGGAGTTGCAAATTAAACAGAATTATCAGTGATCAAGAATTAAAGGAAACATTACTTAGAGAGCAGGGACATTATTTATATAACATAAGCAGGGGTGGCTGTTAGGCCTGAGTATAATTAGTCTTTGATGTTTATATATTCATCCAGGTTTACATAGAATTATTTTATTCTTTTTTTTTTTTTTTGGTTAATTCATTTTCTATGGTTTATCAACCTTTTGCAGTTTGATAAAAGCCAGAAAATATTTTTAGATCGTCAGAATTTTTTTTTTAGTTAATGATGTAGTGATATAAGTCTTACTAATTACACCTTAGGTGGGGGGAGAAGAGGTGGATTCATGCATTTCCCAAAGGTATTTGCACATAAGTGAATATAATGAACCCAACTGGAATTGAAACACTGTTCTATTGTGGTAAATACAAAATAAAAAAATAACTCTTCTCTACTGTTTTCAAATTCACAAGGCTATGCAAAAATTTATTTTGACCAATAGAAAAAGGGATTGGCTCCAGGCTGAAGAAATGACCTAGGCAAAGTTTAACGAGCCTATGTGGAAATTTATTTTGACCAATGGAAAAAGGAGTGGCTTACAAACTGAGAAAAAAGTAATGAGCCAATGTGAAATTGCTTTTTGATATAAATAGGCAGGAAAAGTTGAATCAAGGAGGGGAGAGAGAGAGAGAATTACACTACTTGCACAGGACCTGATATTCCTAAATGGTCACCCATCTAAGTACTGACTCAATGTTGCTTAACTTCAGTGATTGTATGGGAACCGGTGTTTCAACATGATATGGTTGTAAGCCTTTTTGTTTGTACTTGTTTAATTTATTTTAGTGAAATATCTAATGTCTTCAATTCATTTAAATTAAAATATTTTTCTATATCTAACATATCAATTCTGTATCATATGAACATTGCCTTTGTTGCTTTAAATGAATACCACCTCATGTGCCATGCTGAGTAAGACAATAAACTACATCCATGTCCTGGGTAAGACAATAAACTACATTCAACAGCAAGGCCGCTGATTAGAAGATTTTGAGGAGCATGGAACTACCTCTTAACTGCTGGTGTTCCCAGGTCCATCCTGACCCAGAATGGTAGCACCTGTTAGGGTCCTAACTATGGGCAAATAGTTAACACCCAAACTGAGGTCAAAACACTATGAAAATGTAAAAATAAGTTTTAGTACCAGCAATACATTTTTGATGAAAAAAATATTACCAGTAATACATTTTTGAAAAAAAAAAAAAACAAAAAAAAACATTACCAGCAATACATTTTTTGCCGGCATTAAATAACCCATGGTAAAACAAACAGATAGATAGATAGATAGATAGATAGATAGATAGATAGATAGATAGATAGATAGATAGATAGATAGAAAATATTACCAGCAAATAAAATCTTGCCAGACTTAAATAAGCCATTGAGGTTGATATGCCATAAAACAAACTAAACCAAACAAAAAAACAACTCATGCTGCATTTCATACAAGCCACAATTTATTCAATTGAATTAAAAAGATAGCCTTAGAACATTGAAAATAATTTCATCCAAGAAATGTTTAAGTATAAATATTACAGAAAAAATTCATATATATGTCACTTCACATGTAGGGCGTTAAATATTGCCAAAAGGATGGTCTTTCTCTTGACACTGCTCTTACTGTATATTTCCCTCAGCAATTATTTGTTTTAAAAAGTTATTTTTAGAATTTTAATGAAATCTAAACAAACTAAACTGGATTTATACATTTCATTTCTTTTAGAGAACTAACAACAAAAATGTTAAACATGATTTATTTATTTATTTACAAGATTATTGGTTTAAAAACGACAAAAAAAATTCATAGTTGTTGCCAACACGTTTTGTTTTCCAACTTTATCAAGGTAAGCAATGAAAGTGAAATGTTTTGTAGCCATAGTTACATCAAATCCAAAATAAAAATAAAAAAAATTAAAAAAAAAAAAAAAAAGGGAAGATGCTCCCATGTAAGTCTCTTTCTGGATATTGGTAACATCCTTTTTACTAAGTTTGTTTTTTGTTTTCATGTCGACAATATAGTTAAATTTCCCAGAAATAATTCTAAAAATACGACAAACTGGTTTAAAAATGACAACTGGAAAAAAAATTGTCTCTGATGATGAAACCTGTTGGCAAGAACTAAGAATAATTTTCCAATTGTCATTTTTAAACCAATTTGTCTTATTTCCAAATTATTTCTGGGAAATTTAACTATATTGTTTACAAGATTATAAAAATTATATGAACCAACTACAATGCAATATTTATTATTTATCATATTATTAAAAAATGACTATGAAAACAAATTTTTTATACATAAATTATATAAAATTGTCTGCAAACTATCAAACAAAATTAAATAAAAATATGTAATGATACATAACTAATTAGAAACATTGAAAAAAAAAATAAATAAATAAAATAAAATAAAATAATGTATGTATAAATCCATATATTTTTATGGGCATTTCTTTCATTTGCTTTCATCAAATAAAATCACAGATATTGGTTGAGAGCATTTGGATTTATACATGCAGGTTTTTTTCTCAAATTTTCAAAATTAATAATTATTTATTGTTAAGAGGTATGGTGGAGTAATGGACAGCATCTAGGATTGAGGAATCAGAGAGCCAAGTTCAAATCCCAGTCTAGTTAAATTTACTTATGTGCTAATACTCTTGGGAAAGATATGAATTCATGTCTTCTCCTGGCAACTATGGGTAAAAATAGCAGGACAGACTGGGTTCTATAGCCTTGGGTGGAAACTAGTCTAGGAGAAGGACAGCTCTGAATTCAAATCCCAGCTGCCTCATTGGTCCTACCTCTTTAGGCAAAGGTCAGAAGATCACTTCTAAAACTAATCCAACTCACATGTGTCTTAAAGAAAGGAACTGCCCCGCCCTTTACTTCAAGCCAAGACAGAAAATAATGGATTCCTCAGGCAATGGTTCGAACAAGCACAATACTAGGATACAGTACATTGCTGTGGACCTCTGTGATTTTGGATCATTCACCCAGAGTACTTTAGACTATGACAACTTATTGTTAAGTGTTTATTTAAATTTACTTGTTCTCTAGTTCGCAAATAACATGGTAAATAGTAAATATTACATTCTAGTAAGCATTTCTAGTAACTAAGCAATCTAAGAAATGGTATTTAAGATTTTTGCTGACAATTCTCAAATCAAAAAATGTTTTAAATACAGTTTCATATACTTGGGTTTTATTAAAATTATATAAATAACTTTTTAAAACCATAAATATTGCCAAGAGTGTATACCAATGATTCCTAACATGGGGCACATGCCCTCATCTGGTGGGGCATCATAATATTTTGGTGGGACATGTGGAGGATGTGCACCCTTCGGTTTACTATACCAACAGAATAAGGGGGCAATTCAAGAATAAGTTATTAACAGTGAATTGTTTTCTAGTGTGTCCGAGTGAAAGTGTTAATGCGTGTTAATACATACGATGCATGTAGAGCATGTATACATAAAAATTCAACCACCAATGCACAAAATTTGTTATTACCATTTTCATCTTCATATTTAGCTGAATGTGGCTTTAGTGCTGTAAATGATTTGTTATTGACGAAAAGAAATTGACTGAATATCACTAAACGAGGAGACTTGAAGCTTAAGCTGACTAAATTGGTGCCTAATATAAAATCTATCTGTAACAGACATGACACACAAGGATTTCACTAACAGTCATTTTGTGATGAACTCAAATTTCATTTTGCATTTCATGATTAAAAATATTACAGAATAAGTTTTCATTCAAATATTTTATATTTCTGCCTTTCAGTTCTCTATTATATGTTTTGAAACGATATAGATTTAACTGACTTTTTGTTTTTTTAATTTTTCTCTTTCTTGGACGCCATTGTCTTTGGAGGTTTCTTTAGAGACCAAGCTTCCTTCACGTGAATTGCTGTAAAATTTTGAATATGTAAAAATTAAATATTACAGGTGAAGAGGGGGCACCAAAATTTTAGAAATACCAAAGTAGGGCATGGCCCCAAATCGGTTGGGAACCACTGATGTATACAGTAAGAATGGTGTCAAGAGAAAAACCGCCCTGTTAATAGACCATAATTTTTTTTTTTGTTAGTACAATTGTTAAACTTTGCTATTTCTTTTGCATATTTTATTCTGTTTCAGCTTAAGCCTATCTTGCTAAGAAAATCTTACGACATTCACATATATATATTGTTCAAGCCTATGTAATTTTGTTTTTCTATTTAAACAGAAAGAAAGACTTTACTATAATGTTACTTTCCTCTTAAATCCTCACCTAAAAGGTCTCTTTCTTTCTCCTGCCATTTATGTGGGGGTGTGAGAGTCTAAAACTGCAGATTATTTATCTTCTCCAGGTGTAACACTTACACAAGCACACCTGTAAGAATAAAACCTGATTTAATCTCTTACCTGCCTAGGTAGGTTTTTCTCCGCCTGCTACTTTGCACTCTCCACCTGCTCTCCCTCATCTAAAGTAGTTAATCCTGATAAAGCACCATGAAAACATTTCCATTCAATAATCATCAAATGGCAACATATGGGGGTCAAGTTTTGTGCAAGTAATTCTCCGAGATTCTAATATCTGCTAACATTGCTTTGAACTGTTCAACTTTGTTTTTTTTTTGAGTTTTTTTAAATCAAATTTCTTTGAAAGGAATTCAATAAGACTGGAGCTTAATAATAAAAAAAAATAAAAAAATTAATTTACATAAATATTTATTTTTAAATAATCTGTGGGGAGGTCCGAAATTTTATTACAGCTTCAGAAATGGATATTTTAAAAGTATCTATTAATATATATTAATATATTAAAGCAAATAAAGAAGAAGAGCAAGAATATCCAAAAAAATTATCACTCATCATAAAATGGTGAATAGAAAAATATAACAAGGGGAGGGTAACCCGTTATTGCTCCTCACTCTTCAGAGCTCAATCAAAAGCAAAAAACAAATATATGCATGCAAAAAAATTAACAGAAAATCAGCAATATTAATCAGAAACAGATTACATTTAGACTCAGCAGCCATTCTTTCTGATTACAGAGGGAAGGCTGCTTAGACTTAATATAAATGGTCCTGAAAATAATGTATTGAGTCAAACTTTTGACAATAGAGTCTTTGTATTAAAACAACTGAAATAATTGGAAAACTCAAGCATCCACATGGAAATGACAATCTACTGTTGGTAAATTTACTGAGTTTATTTTACTAACCATAAAGTGATGAATCAAAAAATATAACGAAAAAAGGAAACAAAAAAGAAAAAAGGGCTATCACTCCTCACTATTCAGAGCCAGTCAAAGATAAAATCTAAGTAGATGCACAACAACTAAAAAAAAAAGGGAGAAGAAAAAAATACTACTAGAGAATCAGCAATATAAATCACAGGCAGATTATATTGCAACCCATCAGCCATTCCTTCTTCTTACAGAGGGGAAGCTGGTTAGACTTTACAGTGATTAATAATTGTTTTGTTTATCCTTGCTCTTCCCCACTTTATTCTCATATATTTGTATATATTATTAGATGCTTTTAAAATGTCTGTTTTTAAAACCATATTTATTTTTCAACATCTCCTTCTTTGTCAATATATTTAACCAAATGTTTGCCTATGAATTCCATGGTTTGAATATTATGTGTGAATTTCAGATGAAAATTGATCCACCAATCTCTCTTTCTATATGGATTATAAGAATGTACTTTGGATCTGGGATCATGAGACCATCTTTTGGACCTGGAGTAAAGAAAAGGTTTTTCCTTATGCCTTTATCAATGAATTCTCAGCTGGCTTTACAATCTGACTTTTGTGGCACAATATCAAAGAGGATACAAGCACTGAAACAAAGTTGCTGTAATAACTGCCCATGGTGCTCTGTGATTTTGCTTTCCTGCAATGATGAGTCTTCGCTGTTGAGGCTCCTCAAAATTTGCAAAGACTTTATAAGCTATGGCTTGCTAGCATTAGCAATCTCTGTTATATATTTCCAGTATATTTGGTTTGACATGACACAGTTGAAAGTGGTTTTTGATGACTTCTATCTCTTACCACATGCTAATTCACTATACAGTAGGCCTGTTGATATATGGAACCCCCACTTACCCAACAAAGTGTGTCTTGGTAAACACATGCTCAATACATATTTCTGATGCATAAGCACAGAATATATGTATATTATTTTACATATGTTTACAGTTTTTTTTAAGCATTTCCCTCCAAGTCACTAGGATGCAAGGGGTTACTGAGAATGAAAGAAACAGAGAGGACAATAAAAGAAAAGAATTCAAGGAGAAAGACGATTAAAACTGACATTGCATTTAAGTTTTTGAAGATCATAGTTTATAGGAAAGCAGGAACCTAAAAAGAGTTTCACAAGCAAGAAATGCATGCAAAGAAACAATTAGCATAGATCTTAGTAATTTCAACAATGAAATTGAGACCTAGCTGCCAATCTAGTACTGCACTTAAATTTATGAAGTCAAGATACCAAAAAGAACAATTAACATGAAAATATTTATAGAAGAGGATTGATTTTACAACACATTAGCCTTTGTTGGATTAGTTAATATTGAATTTTGTATAGGATTGTACTCA
>CAHIKZ030005012.1:572500-612500 GCA_903632075.3 Acanthosepion pharaonis
AATTTATTGTTTTCAAATGCCCATTTTAAATAATTTATTCTATAAGTTTTTTTAGCAGGATGTATCTTTTCAGAAAAAGGAAATTAAATTTAGCCAGACTTCAATTCAGCAAAAATCAAAGACCTTAGCTCATTGACTGGAGGGTTGGGGGTGAGAAATGTGACTGGAGTAGTGTTGAGGAAATATGATATCAGTCAGCAGTACTGATCATAAATGTACAATAAATTAAACTAAAAATTTACAGACAGAGAGATACATAAATGCACTAATGCATAGATATATATACTAACATACACTTGAGATAAATACTCACATTTTATTTTTTTCAAAAAAACATATCTGGCTAAAGTTCTTTAAAAATTATATATTTTAGTTAGAGTAAAGGAATCATTTAAGTTATAAAATATAATAGTATATTTTGTTAGAGATTGTAATGACCCTGACAAACATTAATGACCTAGAGTCATCACTGACAGCAGTACTATTTGGCCTGATCTGGCTTTTATAAAGGTAGGGGATGGCATGAGGAGTCAGGTATTTACTGGAGTTTTACAGGGAGCTGATAATCTTACTTGCCTCTTTAGTGATGGAACATATATATAGGAGTTCCACTTGAGGGTGAGTGTGAGTTTGAGGCCCAATATCCTCTCAAGGCATGAGGCCTCCTCGAGGGGGCATCCATTCATGATTGGTGGTAGTTCAGGGTCTGATCAGCGGTGATGGAATGTAATCAGTTTAGTCTTAGAGGCATTGAATGTAACCAGCCAGTTTTTTCCCTACTGAGAATTTATCGTTAAATCGGAAGAGAAGTCAGCTGCCAAACTCTGATCGTCAAGAGTTTTAGAGATGTGCCCATTTACCATCGTATCATCATCATAAATATTTACAAATGATCAGAGTATATTCTTAGGTAGATCATTTATGTACATCAGAAAGAGGATTGGACTAAGAAGTGACACTTGATTGGATGAATATCAGAGAATCCTAAATCAGAAACATGATACCAAAGAAATTCAAGAAAAAGAATGTGCATACATACAAGCTAAGGAAAAATGTGGAAAAAGAAAAATTAATCCATGTTTCAGATGTGGAAGGTTACAATTTTGAGATGACTGTCCCTTTAAGAATTCAAAGTGCTACAAGTGTGGAAAAGTAGAACATAAAAAGTCACACTGTAAAACTAAATCAAGGAAAAGTTCTCACAAAAAAAATTTCATACACAGCATTGTAACAGAAAAATTAATTACAGAAAACCAAAGAAAATTTGTGTATGTGAAAATAAATAATGTGAAAATTCAACTAGACACTGGTAGCAATATCACAATAATCGACAAAGCCAGATGGAAAGTAAACAGAAAACCTATATTAAAAAGAATTTCAAAAATCGCACATGGCATATTGGGTAAGAAATTATTTTTTATTGATGAAATGACTTGTAATGTTTCATTTCATAACAAGTGCATAAAACTAAGGCTTGTGTGTTAAAAAATACTGCAAACTTATTTGCTACTAAGTGGATGGAATTATTTGAGTTGTGGGATTTACCTATAAATATTTATTGCAAAAATGTAATGGAACAATCTACTGTTTTTTTTAAAAAAACAAAAATAAAAATAAACAGTGTGAAAATTTATAGGGAGTATTGAAAAAAATGTTTTTCAGATATTCTGTCAGATGAGTTAGGTCTGCGTTTCAAAGTCAAAGTGAAATTTCAAGGGAAAATGGTCAATGCCAGTGTTTAAACAAAATGTAGTGTACAGTTCACAGCATTGGATCAAGTCAACGAAGAATAAGACTTGTAAAAATAGGTGTAATTGAAAAAAGATTGACCATTCAAAATGAGCAGCACCAGTGATAATAAAATAAAATTTGTGTTTGTGCTGATTTTTTGACAGGGTTAAACAAATATTTAGAACTCTATAATTACCCATTACGAAATCCAGAGGAAATTTTTGCGAATTTAAACAGTGATAAATTTTTTTTTAAAGCATGATCTTTCTGAAGTGTATTTGCAAATACAGGTTGAAGAATAATGTTCAGAGTTAACAACTATAAATATGCACAAAGGATTGTACAAGTCCAACACACTTCCTTTTAGAATGAAAGTGGCTCCAGCCATATTAGAACAAGCTAGGGGTACTATGCTAGCAGATTGTGATTTCACAGTTGCTTATCTGGATTATATATTAATTAAAATGGTTCTAAGGAACAACATATCGAGCATGTAAAAAGAAATTTTGAAAAAAAAATAGAGGTTCAAACTCGGTGAAGAAAGGTGTGAATTGTTTTTTGCCTCAAATCAAGTACCTAGGACAAATCATTGACAAAAATTGTCATCAACCAGATCAGTCAACGACAAGTGCAATTAAGAATATGCCTCCTCCAACAAACATTACTGGTTTACAAGCATTTCTAGGACTAACAAACTGTCATCAGATCAATAAACCTAATATGCAGAATCTGAGACCTCCACTGAACAATTTGCTTACAAAAGGTGTAAAGTGGAACTGGGCTGATAAGTGTCAGAAAGTATATGAAGAAATCAAGAAAATACTAACATCAGACTTATCATTCGCACACTGCAATCCAAAAGCTGAATTCGTATTGGCTTTAGATGCTAGTGACTATGATATAGGAGCAGTAATCTATATAATAAATGTGAATGTCACAGTGTTACATTTTTCAACTTTACTCCAAGAGACTAGCCCAACATATCATATCATTTTGGAACCAGGCCAACTCCATGAGCAAATTGGAAACATTCTGGGCCAGATCCAAAACTGTAATCCTGAAATTTTGGATTCTCAAGTTTTCATTACAGCAATTGTTTTTGGATTCTCAAGTTTTCATTACAGCAATTGTTTTTGGCAATTTTTTTTGTTTGTATGGAAAGTAAAGACCTACACACATCAAATTGTCTTTAAATTACGTGGCGGCAGAAGAATTATCGTTGAACTTTTAAAAGGTAATCTTAAATATTAATGCAATACTTAAATACAGCAATCAATTTTGAGTTCTGTAGTTTAATGTTGCCTATCACATCTACTCCTCCTTACCTATTGTGATGAGGGCCCAATTAAGAGCCCTCTTCAAGAGCTAGCTTAAATGCCACCGAATAGAAAGACTGGATATATGCTTGCCACCTTCAATTCTCCTTCATAACTTTGCTAGGATTGGGGATATTTCTGGGTTAATATTTTTTTTAATGGAAATTTTTTTGAGAGTATAAAACACTCCATTCCAGAAAGGATTGATTCAGAGACAAGCATTTTGGTGGGCAGCATGTCTGAAGAAGGTTGGGAGATGAGCAAAAAAATCATTCTATGGCACAATAAATCAGGGGATATCATTGGTTTGGAGTCAATCTGGACACTGAGAAGGGAATGGTCTAACCTACCAATGGAGAGTAAAACTTTGGCTGTGCATTTGTCAGGGCAGAATGTTAAAAAAAGGTCAAGGTGGTTTGCATGCTGTCCCATCACATCTGAGACACGGGCGGATTCTTCAATGATCTGAGTTAGTTCATAGGCTAAGGAGAAGTCTCTGCAATATCTGCTGTCCTCATCGGTTTAGTTAGTGTGGACTAACCACTCTTTGTGATAAACACTGAAGTCACCACATATGTAAAAGCTGGTGAAGGGAAATTTGGTGAGGGTATTGTCAATCCTCTTTGATATTCAATCAAAGATTACTGACCCTTCATCCTGAAGAAGATACAGGGCAAAGACAAATGTGGTACTATGGATAAATGCCACGCAAAAGCACATATACAGGAGATCAGGCTCCTCATTTTTTTGTGTCCCTGACACAGGGAAATCAATCCTTGATGTAGGCACCTTTTGTGTCCCTGACACAGGGAAATCAATCCTTGATGTAGGCACCAAGTCCGTGATGATTTAGGTGGTCATATTTTGTTACAATAGGTGTGTAGCCTGGGATTGTGAACTCCTGCAATGGGATTGAGGCATTGATACCCATTTTAGACAGAAACAGGAGGTCAGGTTTAGACTGAAGAAAATGGAGTTCCACTACCAGAAAGTTGGAACGCAGACCCCTTACACTGGTGTAAGAGATGGTATATCTAGTGTTTTTTTTTTTGGGGGGGAGTTGCTAGTTTTGTTTTGAGAGATTGCTTTCATGTTTATTTTGAGCATGAATTATACATACAAAAGGGTACTGAAATGTTTTTGCTCAGGTTCACTTTCCAAATTCAATATTCTGATGTTTGGTTACTGAAATTCTAATTTTAGAAAGTGGGTTGGGCTGAAAGGTTGTTTTATAAATGCAATGTCATTTCAGGACATCAGTGATCATGGCTCTCCACTGTAGATTCTTTGTATTTGAAAATTACTACAACTTCTTGGGGAAGATAGTACAGTGGCTTCCCATTGCCTTCCCCATAGTTGTGATTCTAGAGTTGTTCTCGTCAATCAAGCCTAGAGAGCCCAGTTTACCCTAATATTTAACCTATCACCAGAAAAGAAGAGATACGTTGAATTCAATTCATAATGGTAACGACTTTTTATTTTGTATTTAAATAAAAAATTGTGGCACACAACCGAAGGGGAAGTGGGGAAATGCTCGTACTCAATAACTATCCTAGTCGATCACAATCATGACCCATTCATTCAATACAATATACTCAATCGCCACAAGAACTTGTCCATCACCTTTCACTGCGATATGCACCAAAATACTGCATATCCACAAGGGGGCCTACAAAACACACATGATGTAAAAGTTTAATGCACAGGGGGACCCTCTTTTTTAACAACAGCATATAAAGATTTATTCATTATTGGAATGACTGGAAAACATTTTCCCTCTCCCCCTTTTATAGGCAGAAAAAGGCCATAAATGCATGCTGGGATATTTTTCTTAGCCAATAAAATAGGCAAGTTGAAATACAGTTTGACATGACTCAGTCCAGATCTATCTTGTCTAAAGGACAGACTGCTGCATTCATTTGTCTGGCCTTATGTGTAGATGCCAATTCGGAGTTTATGCACTTTTTTTCTTCTTACCTGGGAATTTGTGTCTATATTTCTGAGATGAGGTAGTATGTACATTATTTACATTATTCGGACTATTGTCCTCATCTTTGTCACCATATTTATTACAACGTTTCGGCCTTTCAGTATCTGTCTATATTTCTGAGATGAGGTATTAGGTACACTATTTGCATTATTCAGACTATTATCGTCATCTTTGTCACCATATTTATTACAACGTTTCAGCCTTTCAGTATCTGTCTATATTTTGGAGATGAGGTATTATGTACATTATTTACATTATTCGGACTATTGTCCTCATCTTTGTCGTCATATGTGTCACAACGTTTCGGCCGTTGCACGCTCCAGCCTTCTTCAGCTGGTTGGAATTTCAAATTGAACCCTTTATTTTGCTCACTGGGGTAAACTGTTCTAGTTTCACGTGCCATGTTTGATGGATATCAGTTATCTCCTGCAAATTTCCCTCTGAAAGTTCTCCACTGCCTTAACCAGGTATTGAACTCACACTCTTTGGGTCCTGTCACTGGATCTAACCAACTCCTTTATCCATTGTGCCATGTGTCCTTATGGAACTAGAACAGTTTACCCCAGTGAGCGAAATAAAGGGTTCAGTTTGAGATTCCAACCACCTGAAGAAGGCCGGAGCGTACAACAGCCGAAACGTTGTGATAAATATGGCGACAAATCTGTGAATTTGTGTTTACATATATTGTTTGCTTGATTGATTGATATTATTTCACTTTTGTCCTTTTTCCTTTTTTACTGCAAACTTTGTTAATTCTGTTCGTTGGACAGTTCTGTTATTTATTTTGCATTTGACCATGTCTACTAACTCAGCAAGATGTACACGACTTTCCCAATGTGCATTACTGCAAAAGTGAATGCAACACACTAGATCATAATTTGAACTTGATGTACCAATTAGCTTTCCTACCCCAATAACTATGCACATATAATGTAAATAAATACTATCACTAAACAAATAGTTATATTATCAACAGAAATAGTCAAAGAAGCAGTGTAATGTCAACTAACAAGAATCCCATATTAAAAATTCAAACTGAAAGTCTTGGAAAAATCACTATGGGAAGAAAAGTTTATTTTGTAAGCAATTCTCTAGGCCTCGGCAAACTCTAATACCAATGATTCTTACCTAAATATCTCACCTTGGATCTACCATCAGGCACTATTTTTTATAGCTACTGTCTAACATTGCCCAGCATTCAGCCATTTTTAAAAAATTTTTTTTAATTACCACATCCCTTCAAGATGAAGGCAGTCATGGTTATCAATTACTTGAAAATTGTCATGACTTATTGGAAAATATATTTAAGTGGTTTCCCTATTTGTCACAGTCTTAAATTCAGAATAGTCCTTCTCAACTGGTTGCCATCAATGATTAAAGAACTCCATTTACCCTACCATTTAACCTATAGATGAGGAGAGATGGATTTGTGCCTTCATGAAGAGCATTTGTATGGAAAGTGAATCAAACAGTATGAGCCAGAATTTGATCTCAGCTCTCGAATTCCACTCTAATCCCAGATTAACACCCATGAAAAGCATATATTCAGTTACTTTTCAGTTCAGGTAACATGAGATGTTTCAGCTTCAGAGGAATGCAAACAATGGATTTAGTTCATTCTGAAGTGTATCAGGATGTGGCAGTATGAGGTTTTAGGCACATTTTAAGAAGTAGTAGTGGCAAATAACTTTGCTACTTTTTAGTAAGTGCTTAGTAATCCCTATCTCCAAAACAGTTAAAAAATAATAAAGTCTACCAGGTTTGAAAAAAAGATTATTGGTCTGTAGTATTCTTCAGTATTTTTATTCATTCATCAAAAGCATCAATACAATATTCACCATTGTATCACAATTCAAAATTTCTTTGCACCCAATGTTTCATAAACACAGGAAAAGAAGCAATATCACCAAAGTGGCTTGCTTGTTTTCTTCTATATGCTATTCAAGACATTGGTAATCATGGCTCTCCACAATTACCTTTCCTTTATAACTCTTAATAAATTTTTGTCTTTTTGTTATCTCTCCTAATCCATTTTACCAACAAGCTCATTAGGTAGGTTATGCGCTGTTTTCCTATGTCCCTCTTGCCTTTGACAATGCCTTGTATAATGGTTCTGAAGAGGCTGTTAATGCATGTGACATGACCCAACCATGCCATCTGCCAACATTTAATAGTGGCGAGGAGAGATCTTTTGACACAAGCTTGTTAGGTAGGTTATGCACTTTCCTCTATCCCTTTTGCCTTCCGTATGTCCTGTGAGTATCAAATTTTCTAAGCCCTCTTTCCTCATTATGTGCCCCTAAAATTTCTACTATCTCTTTCTAATGTTAAGTATTAGTGTCCTTTTTGTTTCCATTTTCTCATTGTCATTGTCTCATTTTGTCATTGCTTGTATGCTCGGTTCATGATATTCTCAGCATGCTTCTGTAGAATCACATTTCTATTTTTTTTTTTTTTTTTTTCAAGCGTTTCACCCCAAGCAAGGCGGAAAGCCACAAGCACGCAAGGGGTTACAGAGAGTTGGAGCAAGAGCAAATAGGAGTGATAGAGAAAAGGATGAAGAGAAGGATAGAGGATAGGTCAGGGCAACTGGAGACATCAATTGACATTACATTTGAATAGTTGGAGATTATAGCTATCAGGGAAACGAGAAAAGAGGAGGGAGTTTCACAGACAAGAGGTGCGAGACATGAAGCTATTAGAGTAGAAGAGAGGGCTACATTTAACAGTTTCGACAGTGAAAGGGTATGAGCGAGATGCCAGCCTAGTAGAACGCTTAAATTCATGAAGTCTGGGAAACAGCAAAGTTACCATGGAAGTATTTGTAAAAAAGGCAGAAGTTTCTTCTTCAGCATTCACTGCTATAAGGGAGAATATTTTGGGGCACCTTGAGGTGGTGTAGTGGTTAGCAAGCTTGTCTTGTTAGAACAATTACAACTGAGTAGTGAGTTCGATCCTCACTGGGTGCCTCCTACTCTCGGCCTTGTGCTACATCTAAGCTACACTTGGAAAATCACTATAGGAGAACTGATAATAGTTCAGTACTCCTTTCTTTGTTTCTAATGAAATTTTCCTATTTACATTATTCAGACTACTGTCCTCATCTTTGTCGCCATGTTTATCACAACGTTTCAGCCGTTGTACGCTCCAGCCTTCTTCAGGTGGTTGGAATATCGAACTGAACCCTTTCTTTTGCTCACTGGGGTAGACTGTTCTAGTTCCACATGCCAAGTCTAATGGATGTCAGTTATCCTGTTAATTCCCTTAACCAGGTATTGAACTCACACTCTTTGGGTCCTGTCACTGGATCTAACTAACGCCTTTATCCACTGTGCTATGTGTCCTTGAAGATACATGGCAAATGGCCGAAACATTGTGATAAACATGGTGACAAAGATGAGGACAATAGTCCGAATAAAGTACATAGTGTACATAATACCTCATCTCAGAAATATAGACAGATACTAAAATTTTCTTCTTAATACTTTACTTAGCTTTTGGAAAGCATCTTTCCCTTCAGATTTTGGTGTTGCATTTTCTATCCCCTGTTAAAATTCTTCCCAGATATTCAAATTTTTTTTTGATTTTTTGGTATCTCCAATTTGTGATTTTGGTATCTCAATAATTGTATGTATAACAAGTGTCTTTGTAATTCATATTGGGCTTTTCTACCCTACTTTGCTTAATTTTTGGCATTATAATAAGTGTCTAAAAATCATATTCAGTACTCTTTTCTTTGTATAATGAAGTGTTTCTTAATACTTTCTTAAATGCATTATAATTTGTCTAAATGTATTTCTCTCATATTCAGTACTCTTTTCTTTTTTCTAATGAAGTTTTTGTTTGGCTAATAAATGTATTTTCCTCATATTCAGTACTCTTTTCTTTGTTTCTTAATATTTCCTGTTTCTTAATACTTTTTATTTAGCTTTAGGATGGTGTGTCTAAATGTATTTGCTCTTCATATTCAGTACTCTTTTCTTTGTTTCTAATGAAGTTTTCCTGGCTTACTATTTAGGATGGCATTATAATAAGTGTCTAAATGGATATTCAGTACTTTTTTTTTTTTTCTAATGAAGTTTTCCTGACTTTGCTTAGCTTTTCATGTAGTTTTCCTGTTTCTTAATACTTTGCTTAGCTTTAGGATTATAAAGTGTCTAAATGTATTTGCTCCTCAATCCATTACAGTTTTCCTTATGCTTTTAGGATGGCTAAGTGTCTAAATGTATTTGCTCCTCATATTCAGAATCCTCTTTTCTTTGTTTCTCCTGTTTCTTCCAGCTTTAGGATGGGTCTAAATACTCTTTTCTTTTGTTTCATTTTCCTGGACAGACTGGTCTAAATGTATTTGTCCATATTATACTCCTTTGTTTTGGATGGCAACTGGTCTAGGATGGCATTATAATAAGTGTCTAAATATCTGAATTCAAACCTGCTTAAGAGGAGGATGGTGAATGGAGTCTCTATTGAGCCTTTGTTTCTTTGGCAATCCATTTAGTGTTGGTGTCATGATAAAACACCCATTGACAGCTAAGGTGCGAATCCTTTTCTTCTCCTCCCTATGGGTAAATAGCAGGACAGACTGGGGTCCTATAGCCTTGGATGGCAACTGGCTAGGAGAAGGAAAATCAAGAATTCTGAGCCTTATTTCCATTTAAGATTATGAACTACACCAATCAAAGTATTGGTGAGTTCAATTTCAAGATTCGGCACCAATCAAAGTATTGGTGAGTTCATAAGATGAATATTTTGCTTAGATTTAGCATGTCATTTTCCCTATCCCATTGTGCATTCGGATTTCAGTGTCACACTTTTCGTCCTCTTTTTAAACACTTCCCAGATATTTAAATTTTTGTAATTGCTTGATTTTGGTATCCCCAGTTTGTAATTTGCATGTTGGGCTGCCCCTTTTACTGACAACCATACATTCTGTCTTATTCCATGATGTAATGCATGCCAGTGCTGCCAACATTTTATTTAGAATTTGTGAAAAGCTCATGCTGTCAAATAATCGACATTTTATTTTTAATAAAAATGAAGGTGAACTGCAGATAATATTCGTACAAACTGTAGATTCAAAAGATAAAAATTGCATGAACATGTTATTGCCAGGGTTTGAATATATACAATAAGAAATATACCTTTTTGTTTACATCATCATAAGTCAAGGCCATAGAATCAGGATAAGTGGCATCATTCTTCGGGCATATTTGACTGTAAAAAATTAGAAAAAAAAAATTATCCTGTTAATATGACACTCACAAAGTTTATTCAAGATTACTCAAGTTACCTATACAAATCCTAACAGACATTGTTTCAATTTTGGGACAAGGGGTTGAATTATTGTTGCTCCAAAATTAAAGCATAAATTTATAAATCATTAGATCTTTTATAAATTGATTAGTTATAAATTTAAATAAGACATACATCTATGACACTTGTCAGCTACTTTTCAAGTATACCTGTTTTCAAAAAATAGCAAGCTAATCCCTGTTGCAGACACCTGCTCAGGCACATTTGTGCTTCTTCAATACCTACAGAATCTCTGTGTAGTTTTGTTGGATGTCCCCAAGGATTGATTAATTGATTTGCTTTATGGTAGTTCAAACCAGGTGGATCATTTAAGGCCGAAGAAGGTTAGGATGATATGCTTTTACCGATCGAGCCACAGAGGTTTAAAAACAGTAAAATCAATCTTGCTAACTAAAACGCTCCTCTGTGGCTCAATCTATGGTAAAAAAGAAAATATACATCAGGCCATATTATTATATCTAAAAGTTCCAAAAAAAGTACAAATGGGAAAATGTTTCATAATGCCTCGATAAAATATAGAATACAGGTTTGATTCCTGTCGGGGACAAAAATATTTTCTATGAAAATTTCTCAGACATTCAGGCTGATAAATGTACCTTAATAGTGTTTATTATAAACAGAGCATTTACTTAAATAATTGTATCTATGAAAATACATCATTTTGGTAAATAAAATTATAAAAAAGAAAATATATTCAAATAATTGTCAAAAAAAGCTCTAGAAGAATACTACTCTGTAAATGGAATTAAATTTATATCATATATATATATAAAATGCCATCTAAAACAAAATTCAAAAAAAAAAAGAGTACAAAATGGAAAAATGTTACTCATAATGCCTTTGGATGGATAAAATATAAGGAATGAATAAAGTGTTTTTGGGTTTTTTTTTCTGTCTACATAGGCTCAGCTGATGAAACTTAACCTATATATATATATATAGTAGAGGTAAAAGGTCTGTTGGTATAGAATAATGTTTTGGGTTTTTTTTCTGTAAAATGGAATTAAATTTATTAACAAATATAGTACTTTTGGATTGTTGGTATAATCCTATGTTTTTTGATGGTTCCTAGTAATGTAAATGGAATTAAAAAACTGATCCATATTAAAAAATTGCTCAATGTCTTTATTATAACAGAGCACATTATATATATAACATGGTAAAAAACAAAATTAACCTCAACATGGATGAATAATCTATTTAAAAATTGATCTGAACTGATGTGTTTTGGGTTTTTTTTTTTTTTCTGTAAAGCCACCTTCAGCTAACACTATGTTTTTGAAGAGACTATTAAAATTGCTCTAGAGAACTACTGATGTGTTTTTTTTTTTTTTTTCTGTAATGGTTCAGATCAACCTCTCTAGATTGGATGGATCATAATGCCATCTATGTTTTTTGATAGAGATGCTATTAAAAAATTGCTCTAGAAAAAAAAAAAAAAAAATTTATATACCTTGGATATTTGAACCCTTACTCCACTATCTATGTTTTTAAAAAAATTTAACATTAGATGGATATCTTTTGCCACATCATTTTGAATAAATAAAATTAAATTTTATTAAATAGTACTTTGGATGGATTTTATGCTAGAAAAACTGATGTTTTGGGTTTTTTTTTTTCAAATGGAATTAAATCATTTTTTTTTGTAAATGCTCTAGAATGAATTATTAAATTAAATTTAACACTGGATGGATGAACCTCACATAATGAATGTGGTTTTTTTTTTGGGTTTTTTTGAATCTATATGTTTTAAATGGGAATGTTTTAAATTTATTGCCATCTAGTGTTTTGGATTTTGATAAGCCATCTATGTTTTTGATAGATGCTATTAAAAATTGCTCTAGAAGAATACTGATGTGTTTTGGTTTTTTTTTTTTTTTCTGTAAATGGAATTAAATTTATTAACACTCTCTCTAGTACTTTGGATGGATGAATCCTTACATAATGCCATCTATGTTTTTGATAGAGATGCTATTAAAAATTGCTCTAGAAGAATACTGATGTGTTTTGGTTTTTTTTTTTTTCTGTAAATGGAATTAAAATTTATTAACTTTGGATGGATGAATCTCTCTCTAGTACTTTGGATGGATGAATCCTTACATAATGCCATCTATGTTTTTGATAGAGATGCTATTAAAAATTGCTCTAGAAGAATACTGATGTGTTTTGGGTTTTTTTTTTTTCTGTAAATGGAATTAAATTTATTAACACTCTCTCTAGTACTTTGGATGGATGAATCCTTACATAATGCCATCTATGTTTTTGATAGAGATGCTATTAAAAATTGCTCTAGAAGAATACTGATGTTTTGCTCTAGAAGAATACTGATGTTTTTTTTTTTTTCTGTAAATGGAATTAAATTTATTAACACTCTCTCTAGTACTTTGGATTTACATAATGCCATGTTTTGATGGATGATAGAGATGCTATTGCTCTAGAAGAATAAAATTGCTCTACTTTGGATGGATGAATACTGATGTTTTGGGTTTTTTTTTTCTGTAAATGGAATTAAATTTATTAACACTCTCTAGTACTTTGGATGGATGAATCCTTACATAATGCCATCTATGTTTTTGATAGAGATGCTATTAAAAATTTCTCTAGAAGAATACTGATGTTTTTTTTTGGGGAGGGGGTCTGTAAATGGAATTAAATTTATTAAACTATTGTGAGAAAATAGCAGTAAAGAGCATCAGATTATTTTTTGCATTTTTTCTTTTTATCTAAAAATCAAAGTTCCAGGTTCATAATTTGAAAGATTGTGAATTAGTCTCACAAGTCCAATGTCAAAAAATACTGAGGGCATAAATCAAAAGGGATAAAAAAAAAATCCATATCCACAATATACAGTCACCGTCTACAACCACAAAGATCAGGAAATCTCATCTGTGATCCAAAGCATTCTTTTATCAGAGTAAGAAAGGTTCTGACTAGTCAAGATTTGTAGGCAAATGCAAGCAATTAGTATATTTTGTGGCCAACTAAAGTAAACCAAGTCTTAATTTTAATTTTATTTTTCAACAGTCCACAGATTCTTTTACAAGGTAAAATTTTTTCTTCTTTATCATCGCAACTTATATGGCATAAGTGATACAAATGTGCTGTTGTGGCCTGTTAGGGGCCCGAAAGAAAAACATGGGAAGAAAAAGGTAGGTTAAACAAGTGCATTGAAATAACAGATATATACAAAGTAAGAGTGTGATTAGTCAGCAGATAGAAGTGTCCGTGCAAACTGTCAGGTTACACTGTGCTTTGACTGACTCCTGTAGTAAGTCTCACAAGTTGGTATTTACGAAAGGAGGAAGAGTCCATTCCCATGTAGGTCGGTACCATAACATGTGCGATCTTAACACTGTCTTTTTTTTTCTCCATTGTGGTGTGTAATAAACATGTGTGCCATGGTTGTTCTTTTGTTTTTTTTAACCAACACAACAGCTGTACAAATCAAAGATAATACGAAGAACGTCTTTAATGCCATTTAGAGAAATAATAATAAAAAATATAGACAGCAATTGCCTTAAATAAAAATGTGGAATTAATGACTGTGCATCAAAGATTGTATGCAACAAGACACATATGTGCATTATATAGCAGTAAATTAATTAATTCCAATTCTTAATCATCACTCACCTGATACTGACTGCTGCTGATATATCAACTCCTAGGGGGTGCGGCCGGGGCAAGGAGGCAACAAAATGTAAATTCTGGGCATCAAAGACACGAATGACGCCATTAGCACAACCAATGAAAACATGTTCTTCACCTACAGCCATTCCAGTGGCATTTTTAGCCTGGAAAAGAGAAAAAAAAAAAAAAGAATAAAGCAAATATAAAAGAATATTATTCTCATACAAAATAGATAGATTTTTTAATGATTATTTTAATTAAATATTAAATTAAGCAGCTGACATCATCCTAAAATAAACAACAAATTGGATTAAAAAGAAAAACAAAATATGACTGCACCCTGTCATACTATTGTGATGGAAAAGTATGCCTTATAAGGTTGTGGTATGTATTGAGTTAATTCCCCTGGCAAAATGGCAGTCTGGAAAAGGTAGATTTACACAGGGGGCGCTGTTTAAGTTATTTGCATAGGAATAGTTATAAGATTATTATGGCCAATCATTGAGCTTATCTAAAAGAAATGAATAAAACACCAAAAGTAAAATGGAAAATAGTAAATAAAACAAGAACTTGTAAAACCTGGGATGACCCATGCCCTTTATGCCTACACGAAAAACTACACATCATTAAATTTCTAAATAATGAAAAATTATTAAACCATAGGCAGGAGTTAATGGTTTTTTGCCGATATTAACAAACTTTCGCATTAAATAATTAGCATAAAAAAAAAAAAAATATCCCATAGCTTAATAAAAGTCTTAAAAGCTTAGCCAAATCATTAAATAGGAAAAACCCTTTCTGTAGTCGTCAAAAAAAAAAAAAAAATTGAAATTCAGTGCAATACGGTTTCTATATAAAACACACACTTGAATAAACAAATAAATAAATAGATAATCAGATGGACAATAATAAAACACAATCCTCCCGACACATAACGTCTTGTAGGCGTGCCATAAAAATATCCCGCACTGGGAACCAACTAAAGGATGACGGCCAACATTAGCCTTGAAAGAGATACCCTACCTTAGCAAAACCTCTCAGAGGATGATGAATCTATAGATAAGAATTAACTCTCTGACCACTTAATGAAGAAAACCAGCATAGCCACCCCCACAAAAACGAATGTTATGACGGATCATGCGAAAAACACACGAAACTAAAAAGATAGCTTATTCCAAAAAATTTCGCTTTTGAAGATGAAACGAGACTAAACACCTCAATTCAACTTAATTTTAATAATTATTTGGATGATTTCGCTCTCGTTTTTGAAACATGAGAACTCTTATGTAGTGAAGGAAATCATATTTTAAACAAAAATTATTATATATATATATATATATATATATATATATATATATATATATATATATGCTCATGAAATAATTGAGCTCTCAGATTAGAAGGGGCAATTTATAAACAGTGGCTGCTGCTGCTGCTAATGCAATGCTTTTTTCTATTTGAATTGAGCTCCCCTAGCTACTGATGTCGTTCACAAAGTAAAAACATTAAAATTTCCTTCCACTCTGCTGCGCGACAATAGCTTGGTGGTAGAATCTTTGACTGAGGCCAAATTGGTTGGGTTTCAATCCTGGCTTGAAGCAATCAGAGATCTATCCATATTGATGAGCTGTGATACAGCAAAACAGCTGTCTGTGGATGACTATATATATATATATATATATATATATATATAATTTCAAGATGCAGTTCTATGATGTCGTACATGACCATGTGAGAGAAAGAAATGTTATCAACAGAACCACGTGTTTAGATGCAATGTAATATGTTGTGACTAGTTTGAAATGTAATTTTGTTGAGTGTGGGTTGCTTTGTTTTAATGTATATGGTCTCCAATATTTTAAGGTTCTTTTTACTGTGTGTATGTGGGACAGTTTTTGCCTATTTTCTCTCGAAATTAAAGCCACTATACGAAACTTAGAACAGCTCCTGATCAAACATCATAGACATATGTTGTTTGTTATATTTAACAATATATATATATATATATATATATATATAAAGAAAAATATACGGAAAAAACAAACAAAAATCCTACTATGCAATTATGCTGTTTTAATATTAATATAATGTCAACATCGGACGTTTCAGTCTAGTAGACCATCTTCAGGAAATATTCATAAAACATAATTAACATTAGACTATATTTAATTCAACATGAAAAGACGATGGACATAAGAGTAAGACTAATCAAAACAGACAATTGAAATTTTTTTCAAGATCAGCATTCGTTTCAATATGATCACGTCAAGCGTCACGTGGGCTGAAGTTGTGAAAACGTATTCCTAAAATATAGTATTTTGAATGAAAAAGGAAAAGAATTTTATTTTAATCTAAAACTTATATGTACGTTTGTCGAGCATTAATCTTGCTAGAAAAGGGGAAATATTAGAGAAGCCAGGTCTAGTATTCTTTGTTTTTTCCGTATATTTTTCTTCATACTGTCGGATCTATATCCATATATTTGCTTATATATATATATAGGCCACCCAGAGTGAAGAGGGAAGCCATCCTTGAATGAAGATGACCATTGTGAAAAAGATGGATCCGGCAGGAGTTTAACAGTACATGCCTTCATAAATGATGGATCTATAAGAGATCTCAAACAAAACAAAAAAACTGAATATTTTGCATGATTTTCATTGAATGCTGTCAAATTACATGACAATACTTGAAATGTTTCAAAAAAATGTATCTTCATTGTAAATTTGGATTAAAATCTTAAATCTTTAAGGACACAATTGCTCAAATGTACTCATAAGTTTAACATGCTTACAGTCTTTGAGTGCTTGAATACACCTATCAGGTAGCATTGTATTTCAATATAAAAATTAAAACTAGGCACCAGATAGCTACAACTTTTTGAAAATCTACAGTCTTTTACAACATTGTAGATTTTTCAGGATTAAATTTCTAAAGTTGTAGGAAAGGATGTGTGTGTGTGTGTATATATATATATATATATATATTTGTGTGTGTAATGTACTGTAAACTTTTGCATTATTAAATGTTAGTTTTTCTTTGTGGGATATTTTTATTGATTATTTTTTTTTTAAATTTGTTTGACTAAAGGCTTAAACATATGTATTATTAGCAGTAAAAGTTTCATTAATGTGTTAGAAATACCTAAAGAAACATTTTTTGTAATGTGTTGTAAACTTTTATATATATATATATATATATATATATATATATATATATATATATATATATATATATATATGTGTGTGTGTGTGTGAGAGTAAAGAAAAGGGATGGATTTTTCTTATTGATTCAACAGATTTTTCTAACGTAAACATTATTTTTAGTGGATGCTCATACTTGAGTAGAAACTCAGTTCATTCATTATACAGTATATTTATTTATTTTTGTCCACTGGCCTGAATATTCAAGAATTAAAAATTATTAAAGAAAAATATGAGTTCTCTGTCAGGATTTGAACCCTGGCAGTACAAACTGCCATTATATTCAATGTGCTTTAAACTGACTGACCATGGTGTGCATTGTCAATCAAACAATTTTGAATCGTACCTTATAAACGTAAATCTTTTCAAGACTCTTGAAATCTTCATATCTACTAGGTTTTGTATCTTAATGTAAACTAAAGCAATTTCTAAAGAAGTGATACATTTTTATTTATTACTTAAACATTATTTTTAATGGATAATTGTATTTGAGTAGATGCTTAGTTTATTTATTAAACAGTATATTTATTTATTTTTGTCTACCGTCCTGAATATTTGAGAAAACTTATTAAACAAAACTATCACTCACTGACAAAAATCTGCTTGATCAACAACGCACCATGTGGCTGGGTCTGTCTAAAGTATGTCAGATCTAACAACTGTTTCTCCGGCCACGGGAGATGCAGGGTCACAACATAGTGAACCAACTTTCTTAGCTGCAGACTTAGCAATTGATTTAATATACTCTTTCAGATGAAAATGTTAGTCCGAGAAAGACTATTTCTTAGTCTTATTTCTAATCAATTCTGTTTCTATCATGTATGATAATGATAGCTTGAAGATTTACAGTAAAAATCAAATAAAATTAACATTAACAAAATATTTAAACTCACACGCGCAAATGCACACACACATTATATACATACACACACACAAAAAAATATATATACACAAAACACAAAAAACATATGCACACAAAAAAAACATACACAAAAAACACACAGACAAAAATATAATTATATACACACACACAAAAACATAATTACACACACAAAAACAATTATATATACACACACAAAAACAATTATATATACACACACACACACACACACAAAAACATAATTATATACACACACAAAAATATAATTATACACACACACATACAAAAATATAATTATACACACACACATACAAAAATATAATTATACACACACACACAAATATAATTATATACACACACACAAATATAATTATATACACACACACAAATATAATATATATACACACACAAAAATATAATATATACACACACACACACAAAAATATAATATACACACACACAAAAATATAATATACACACACACAAAAATATAATATACACACACAAAAATATAATTATATACACACACAAAAATATAATTATATACACACACAAAAATATAATTATATACACACACACAAAAATATAATTATATACACACACACACAAAAATATAATTATACACACACACAAAAATATAATTATATACACACACACACACAAAAATATAATTATATACACACACACACACAAAAATATAATTATATACACACACACAAAAATATAATTATATACACACACACAAAAAAATATAATTATACACATTATATACACACACACAAAAAATATAATTATATACACACACACAAAAATATAATTATATACACACACACAAAATATAATTATATATACACACACAAAAAAATAAAATTATATACACACACACAAAAAATATAATTATATACACACACAAAAAATATAATATATACACACACACAAAAATATAATTATATACACACACACAAAAATATAATTATATACACACACAAAAATATAATTATATACACACACACACAAAAATATAATTATATACACACACACACACAAAAATATAATTATATACACACACACACACAAAATATAATATATACACACACACACACAAAAATATAATTATATACACACACACAAAAATATAATTATATACACACACACACAAAAATATAATTATATACACACACACACAAAAATATAATTATATACACACACACAAAAAAAATAATATATACACACACACAAAAATATAATTATATACACACACACACAAAAAAAATATAACACAAATATACACACACACACAAAATATAATTATACACACACACACACACACAAAAATATAATTATATACACACACACACAAATATAAATATATATACACACACACAAATATAAATATATATACACACACACAAATATAAATATATATACACACAAAAATATAAATATATACACACACACACACACAAAAATATAAATATATACACATACATACAAAATAGACTGAGAATGACCTTTTCTATGCAGCCTACTATTTTCACTGAGCAATTGTAAGGTTTACCGCCCATGAGTGACTGAAGCAGAAAGAGTGCATTTTTTTGTCTCGTATACTTCAAAGATGTACAGACCAAGTGAAGCAGAAAAATATGCAATGTGGAATCTTCATTTTTTTTTTTTTTTTTTTTTAAGAACAGTTGCTCAATGATCATGGAATTTATGTCTTTGATGCTCACAAAAGACGTCCTGTCATCCCAATAAGAAATGAAACATAAAATATGTATAAGCATAAACAGGCTTGGTTTATGCTAAACCTAATTTTTATAATAACTTCAAACCTATTATAGCCTGGCTTTGTAAATTAAGATCTGAAAGGACCTCCCATGCCTTTTACAGGATTTTAGATGGTTACTAAGACCTATACAGCAGAAGGGTGCTTTTTATAATCAACTGCAGGAGGGAGTTAAGTGGTCAGTGAAGATCCTAACCTTATGACCCCCCCTCCCTTCCTTCCATTCAATTTTTTTATGTGCTTCAATTTTGAAAAAAAATATTACCAAATAGGACAAAATTGTGATGCACATTTTATCAACTGCTTCTGTCTCCTACTGATTTTGATACAAGCATTTTCTAAAAAAGATTCTATCTCTTCAGTGGGACCCCACTTCCACATCAGCTAAAGCTGTTACCCAAAGTGAAGAGTCTCCTCGTCTATCCGTACTATATGTCTATCCCATCACAGTTGCAGATGTAGTTACCCAAATAAAAAGTGAATCCTGTGCTCATATCTATACACAGGCACCATGTGACCATGGACCCACATTATCAACAAGCCACACATATGTGGAGTATGACATGGACTAGGTCGATCTAAACACATTGATTGGTAATCACTATATTACATTGCTCTTGTGACCATTTTCAACTATTCATGGACTCAAAAATGATAGGTTATTCAAGCAGTAGATGGTATCATGTAATTGGGTTCAAGTTGCTCAGAATTGCTTGAAGGAGCTTTCTAGAATTTTTCAACAAATGGTGTGGTCACAATATTTGCCTAACAGGAATCCAATCTAACATTTATGGAACATGGTGGAGAGATTTATTTGTGTGCAAGATTTTGCATATACAAATGTGGACAGTTTTCTTGGCATTGCTCAATATCTATGCAGAGGCCTTGCAACCACCTGTAATTGATGTCCCATTGAGTATATACACTTCTCCAGGCTAAAGTGAGGTCCAACATAATTTACACTATATTGTTGTCATCTTTATTGCCATATTCATGACATTTCGGCCATTGTATGCTCTGCCTTTCTTCAGGTAATATATATTGGAATTTTGAACTGAACCCTTTATTTAATCTTTTTGTTATTGTGGAATCTCCCACAACACAACCAGCCTTACCTCTTTGTAGGAAATGCACTCTTCCTATCTGGTGAGCCAAATTCTACTTTCAGACAATATAACAAGTATTCATTGGTCAATCACCTCCAATCTGGCTTGCTGATTGGTCAGTTCCGACCAATCAAACCACCTGCACACGACCAATCTGTTTTCCCGCTCATATGCTCGGAGCCACTCAGCCATTATAAAAACCGAACACGTGTGAACCTTTCGAGTAGTAGTTACCAAGTTTCAAGATGTTACCTTCACCGACTCCCGTCTTAGTCATTGCTGACCAGACGTTAAAGACAAGTACCAACATTCATGAACTCTGAAATCAATCCTGAACTTTTACCAACTTTGCAAACTCACAATTCCAAACTTTATTCTTCTAAATTACAAGTTCAACATTACAGTAAAAGGTAAATTACTTCTTAATATGAACTCTGTTACAAATATTCCAAGTTAAAGGGACACGACTGTCCTACCTTTTCAGTTCACATTAATGTAATCAACATTAATAAATCTATTGTTACGTTATAAAACAATTCAGTTGAATTTTGTATTTTATTTTGATGTTAGTGGAAATAGTTAATTGACACGCAACCTATTCTCAACAAATATTACCACATAATTAACCCAGCCACTACATTATAAATCCACGTGCTATGCAATTTTTCAATACTCAGTTTCACTTGTCTCCATATTTTTGGTATATCGGGTCCATACCGATTCTTCAATATCTGTTGGGTGAGTAATCCAAAAAGTGACTTTACCCAAAGAGTTCTGAGTTCAATACCTGGCTATAGCAGAGGGAACATGAACTTGGAGAGTTGAGTAACTAAAGGGAGATAACTGAAACTGACAGATCCAAAGAAAGCATGGCACATGGGTTTAGAACAATCTACCCCCAGGGACTAAATAAAGGGTTCAGCTCAAAATTCCAAAATATATCACCTGAAGAAAGGCAGAGCATACAATGGCCGAAATGTCATGAATATGGAAATAAATATGAAGGTAACAGTTCAAACGATGTAGTTACAATATCTCATCTCAAAAATATATATATATATATATATATATATAAAGGAGAGAGAGAAAGACAAGCTTGTTAGCAGGATATTAAGAGAGAATAAACAAAATATTGAAAAACCAGGCCAGAATAAAAAAAGTAAAAACTGCAATATATTAAGATTCTTAATGAAGAGATAGAGTAAAAGAATGATAACAGAGAGGATGCAGTAGAAAATACTTGTGCATTTCTTATTTACATATGAGACTCGGTCCTTAAAAATGTGGAAGAGCAATGAAGGTTGAAAGGGAAAGAAGGAGAAGATGCAGAAAAAGAGGCAAAAGAAAAGCAGAAGCAGGAAATAATGCTGCAGTTGTTAACATTAGCAGAATATCTACAGGTTCAACTATTATTATAGATAATACATACAGAAGTAATAATAAATAGGGAATATCAGTGAAGATTGGGAAAATTGAAAAAACATTGCATAAATTATTAATCTGTCAAACAAGCGTCTAAGTAAAGCCACATTTCTATACTTATCAGGAATTGAAGAGCAACCCCTTGCATAAATATGAAATCATCAGTTTTATAAGAGTTGTAGTCTATATAGACTTTTATGGTGTGGTGCTAGTCAAGTCTCCATTTTGAGAGAAAAAGAAATGTATCTCTTTCTTATGAATTCTATCTTTAAAAAAGGTTGAAAAATAAATCTGTCTATATTGGAAAATTCGTAAACTTAAGGAATGCTAGGCCACAAAAACCTCCTGAGCTGACCAAACATAGAAATAAATACAATATGGGAACCAGTAATAAGGAGTGCCAGAGAAAGGCAATAACAACAACAAAATATGGGCTCTGGTAAAAAACATGCAATGATAACAGCAAAAATTGCGCACTGGTAAAAAAAATGATGCTGAAGATATTAGGTTTATAATACCCAGAAATTCATACACAGATGTCCTCAAGGACACATGGCACAGTGGATAAAGGTGTTAGATCCAGTGACAGGACCCAAAGGTGTTAGATCCAGTGACAGGACCCAAAGGTGTTAGATCCAGTGACAGGACCCAAAGGTGTTAGATCCAGTGACAGGACCCAAAGGTGTTAGATCCAGTGACAGGACCCAAAGGTGTTAGATCCAGTGACAGGACCCAAAGTGTGAGTTCAATACCTGGTTAAGGCAGTGGAGAACTTGCAGAGGGGATTTAACTGACATCCATCGGACATGGAACTAGAACAGTCTACCCAAGCAAGCAAAATAAAGGATTCAGTTCAACATTCCAGCCACCTGAAGAAGGCTGGAGCGTACAACAGGTGAAACATTGTGATAAATATGGCAACAAAGATGAGGATGATAGTCTGAACAATATAAATAGTAAAAATAAATCTGCTGAAATACCTAGTAAGACAAAAAATATAAACTCAGATAATTCTTAAATTTCAGATTTGCCAGGCTGTGTTACTTTTAAAAGTTGAAAGCCATTAAATTTTCAATTTCCAAATTCAAATAGGCATATTTGCATGGCTCTAGCATTCCTACACTATGATGAAATAGAAAAAAAAAACCTAGAGAAATATTGAGTGGTATTGCTAGGGAGTACTCAGTAACAATGTTTCAGCTCCCAAACCAGGTCTGACTTCAGTATAACAATCTGAAGAAGTTTTTGCTGGAAACTTTTGCCTTATATGTTGCCTTATAATGAAAAGAAAGTCTATTAAAATTTTAGTAATACTGGGCTTTCAGAATATAACCCAATTTGCTACTTGTTGACCAATCTGGAAATCCTGAAAAACTTTTCTCAAAATTATATCTGCACAATACAATTTAACAATGTAAAATATATTATAAAAAAAAATCATAATCTATAGCAAGATCACTTGCTATCATTATTTGTAATCCATTTCTATAGAAAATCCTTTCCAAGAAGGCGTTCAAATCTGAACAGTTCTTGAAATACTAATACCTCTTCTCAAAATTAATTACACATCCAATGATAGATTTTTTTATAACTTTTTTTTTATGATATAGCTTTTTTTCTCTATGGCATACTTCAAATCATCCATTTTGCATTTTTCATCAGAGACGTTTCCTCAGTTATAAAATTTTATTGCTAACTTTATTTTTATGCTTCAATCTTCAGACAAGTTATGGTATATTTTGTTGACTCATTAAGTTTATCCATTAATAATTCCACCCTATTGTTAAAAAAAAAAAAAAAAAAAAAAAAAAAAAACAGAAAAAAAAGGAACTATTTTGATGAAAATAAAACCCATGACAAATCTGTAATTAACCATATACAATGTTTTGTTGCTTCCTGGCACTAACTTAACCGTCTACACTAATTGATATAAATTTATTTTTGAGGGTGAAAGGAAATTTACTTACGTGTTATGAGAAAGGTGCTGTTGACATGGTGATGAGAACAGTGAAGTAAACATACAATAAATTATGCTATGACTATAAAATCATACAGACACAAACAAAAAACACACATGATATACAAGGTGCTGAAAAGTTCCCAGCCTAACCAATTTCCCCAAATCTGACCAAGATTAGATTTTTTTTTTTTTTTAAATTAGTTCTTGGTTGAGCCAAAATTCTTCCAGTACCCTTTTATTGCCAATTCCATTGTGGCATGCACAACAAAACTTTACTTGCTTATTAGTGAACCATGGAAAAAGAACAGCAATAGAACATTTGAATATTGAATGCAAACTGAAAAGAGACTCCAGAGATGTCATCTCAAAAAGGGGAGGTGTCATATTGGAAGAAAATGAGTAACTACTAACACCGAGGTTCAAACATGACACTCTGGACTTATAAACATGTTTTCCACCAGGTGTATAAACAGCGGTGTCAGGCTACTGACTGCAGTAACTATTGAGGAATGACTGAGTGGAACTATCCAGTTAAATTAGTATGAAAAAAAAGAAAAAGAAGAAAAAGAAAAAGAAAAAGAAGAAAAAGAAAAAGAAAAAGAAGAAAAAGAAAAAGAAAAAGAAGAAAAAGAAAAAGAAAAAGAAGAAAGAGAAAAAGGAAAAGAAGAAAAAAATAAATAAAATGGAAAGATACAAAATGGAAAGATACAAAATGGAAAGATACAAAATGGAAAGATACAAAATGGAAAGATACAAAATGGAAAGATACAAAATGGAAAGATACAAAATGGAAAGATACAAAATGGAAAGATACAAAATGGAAAGATACAAAATGGAAAGATACAAAATGGAAAGATACAAAATGGAAAGATACAAAATGGAAAGATACAAAATGGAAAGATACAAAATGGAAAGATACAAAATGGAAAGATACAAAATGGAAAGATACAAAATGGAAAGATACAAAATGGAAAGATACAAAATGGAAAGATACAAAAATGGAAAGATACAAAATGGAAAGATACAAAATGGAAAGATACAAAATGGAAAGATACAAAATGGAAAGATACAAAAATGGAAAGATACAAAATGGAAAGATACAAAATGGAAAGATACAAAATGGAAAGATACAAAATGGAAAGATACAAAATGGAAAGATACAAAATGGAAAGATACAAAATGGAAAGATACAAAATGGAAAGATACAAAATGGAAAGATACAAAATGGAAAGATACAAAATGGAAAGATACAAAATGGAAAGATATCAGGACTTTGCCCAAGAACGAAGAAAAAAACCTACTAAATACTCTAGTTATGCCAAGAATAACTGGAACACTTAGAAGAGTGTTAAAAGAATGAGAGGCAAGATTAGATAAGATGAAAATTCAAAGAAGGATTGAAAACTGTCCAGATGATACAAATATAAATGTATGAATACAACAGAATGACAACAGCCATGTGAACAAGAAAAAGACAGCCTGCCAAAATGTAGATACGACTGTGCCAGTAGGCCACGAAATGAAGATAAAACTAACCAAAAATAGAAAATTAAAAAAACAACTAAAACATCTCTTATGAAGACTGAGAAAGCAATACAAAACACAGGTTTATAGTTACGCACATTAAAATTAGCAAACTTGGAGCCATGTCAAAAACAAAAAGGACTCATGGAAAGCTGAAACTTTTTCAAGCAACAACAATGAAGAGGTTTGTTGCAATACTGCTCCTAACTTGATGAAAAGCAGTGGCAAACAAAATTTACATAAGTAAATGACAGTTCCTTATTGTTAGTTGAGATGAAAGTAAACAGAATAAGTTTCATCAAAGTAATATGTTTTTATATAACAGAGTAACAAAGGAGGGAAATTTCTTTAAAAATTGCTTTGTTTATTTGCATTATTTACATTATTCGGACTGTTATCCTCACCATCATTGCCATATTCACAATTTTTCAGCCATTGTTTGCTCCAGCCTTCTTCAGGTGATTGGAATTTTGAACCAAACCTTTTATTTCATCCACCGGGATAGATTGTTCTAGTTCCACGTGCCATGCCTCTTCCGGGTCTCAGTTATTTCCCTTTAACTCAATTATTCAAGTTTTGGTTCAACACAGCTGTGACCTGCTATTGAACTCACAACTCTTTGGGTTTAGTCACTGGATCTAACCAACATCTTTATCCACTGGACCATGTGTCCTTGAGTAATGCATGTAATCATAATACCTCAGAGATATAGACAGATATTGCTTTGTTTATGTTTGGAGACAAAATAGAGCAGATATGAAATTTTGAAAACTTACGGAGAGAGAGAGATTTCACTTAAGGGCATTATTCAACCTTGCTTGATCCTCAAATGTCCTCCCTGGCTGTGTAAGGGCATTATTTCACCTTGCTTGATCCTCAAATGTCGTCTCTGGCTCTGTAAGGGCATTATTTCACCTTGCTTGATCCTCAAATGTCCTCCCTGGCTGTGTAAGGGCATTATTTCACCTTGCTTGATCCTCAAATGTCCTCTCTGGCTGTGTAAGGGCACTATTTCACCTTGCTTGATCCTCAAATGTCCTCCCTGGCTGTGTAAGGGTATTATTTCACCTTGCTTGATCCTCAAATGTCCTCTCTGGCTGTGTAAGGGCATTATTTCACCTTGCTTGATCCTCAAATGTCCTCTCTGGCTCTGTAAGGGCATTATTTCACCTTGCTTGATCCTCAAATGTCCTCCCTGGCTGTGTAAGGGCAATATTTCACCTTGCTTGATCCTCAAATGTCCTCCCTGGCTGTGTAAGGGCATTATTTCACCTTGCTTGATCCTCAAATGTCCTCTCTGGCTGTGTAAGGGCATTATTTCACCTTGCTTGATCCTCAAATGTCCTCTCTGGCTGTGTAAGGGCAATATTTCACCTTGCTTGATCCTCAAATGTCTGCCCTGGCTGTGTCAGTATAAGCATGTTTGATCAAACGAGTTTCCCCTGACAAAGGGGATGCAGGTTTTAAACCTGCTGGTAGACACAGTTTTCTTTAAGATGATTTCTTGAATATTCCAGTAGATGAATACTTTTCTTTACTAAGAATCCTTGACTATTCTGATAGAGTCATATTTGTCTTTAATAAGATTTCTTCAATGTTCAAGGCCAGCAGACAAAATAAATAAATATACCATTTAAGAAATAAATGGAGCATCTACCCAAATATGAGTATCCACTAAGAAAGGTCTAAAGTGATAAAATCTATTTACATTGCTTGGACTGTTGTCCTCATCTTTATTGCTGTATTCACAATGTTTCATCCATTGTATGCTCTAGCCATCTTTGAATATGGCAATAAAGATGAGGACAACAGTCTGAATAATGTAAATAATTACAATATCTCATCTCAGAAATATAGACAGATAGTGATAAAATTTGTCAGATTAATAAATATAAAATCCATTACTTCTTTAGAAATTGCTTTGTTTACTGATATGCATGTAAAAGAAAGAAGACATTCAAATTTAGGAAATGTGTGTGTGTGAAAAAGTTCAACAAATCAGGGAAGGCAAGTCCCTTGCTGGTGTTACTTCTACTGCATGCTAGATAGGAAAGAGAAAGAAGACAGGAAGTGTCACATTTTTACATCTGTCTAACAGCACCATCTAACATACTGGTGAATCTGGCAAAGCTAAGTGGGGATAATCCACAGATTAGATAAACAAATTAAGAACATAATGGAGAGATGAGGAGATAAGCTGCCTCTCACTATCCAAAGAAAATCAGACACCTGACCAAAAACATTCAACTGCTTGTTCTATATGCCATATCCCTGCAGGACATAGCTCTCCACAATTTCCTCTCCTTTGTAGCTCTTAGTAAATTTTGTCTTTTTGATATCTCTTCTAATCCCTGTTCTGCCAACCATTTCTAAACCATGCCATCATCCAACACTTAATATATGCCAAGGAGAGATTCCTGTCAGCCCACAAGATTTTTGACACAAGCTTGTTAGGTAAGTTGTGCACTTTCCTCTGTTCCTCTTACCATCAGTATGTCCTGTGAGTGTCAAATTTTCTACACCCTCTTTCCTCATTATATACGCTAAAAATTTAAACTGTTTCTCTGTCCTATTTGTTTCAATTTTCTCTAAATCTTTGTCATTACTCATACACTCAGTTCTTGATATTCTCAGTATCCTTCTGTAGAATCACAGCTGTTGCCTCAAGAACTTTCATAATCTGTGAAAAGATTGTCCAACATTCACAGAGGACTGATATTACTTAACAGTTAAGTACTCTTTTTTTTGTTTCTGAGATTTTCCAATTTCTTAATAATTTGCTTAGCTTTTCAAAGGCCTCTTCTGCTATCCCAATGCACCTTTAGATTTCATTATTGCATTTTCCATCCTCAGTTAAAACACTTCCTAGATATTTAAATACATTGAAACTGAACAGAACAAACACTGATCGTAACTTCCAAATAATGATAATTTCAATAGATTTATTGAACATCTGACCCTGACAAGCAATTTGACATGGAACACTGGAGTCGATCAATGAAGTCCATTAAATATTTATTGAATATATATTTGTGTGTGTGTGTGTGTGTATATGTGCACATACCATGACTTCGTAAAAGTCATAGGACAATACTAAGTAAAAGTAATGATAGGTGGTGCCACTGTACCTTGACAATATAGAAATGTCCAAATCTATATCAGTTGTGCTTTGACTGGTAGTAAATTTTACAAACACTAGCTCGGCTGCTCATAACAAGACAATATGAATTATAAGAATTCAAACAAAGTGTAATAGCACATGTCAAATGGACAGAACATTACATTTCATGAAATTGTGGAGACATTTGATATCTGTTGACCTATGGTCTCAGATGTGGACTGGGAATATCTGATGGTCGTCATTATTACACTCGATGAATAGCACTGTGGACAACGACAGGTTCTTAACAATCATGACCAGAGGTGACGGGATATTACCATTTGCAGTACAGGCACCTCAACGTGGTGTAATGGTTAGAAAGTTTGTCTTGCTAGATCAATTACGACCAAGTAGTGAGTTCGATTCTCACTGGGTGCCCCATACTTTTGGCCTTGTGCCACATCTAAGCTGGGCTTGGAAAATCACTATAATCATTTGCAGTAACAGACAAGCAACACTGGCTCACATTACATCTGCATTCAATGCGGGAGGTACTAAATATATATTCAGGTAATTTCAGCACTCTTTAGCATTCAATGGATATGGGAACAAATGATTCTCAAGATAGTGCCCCTCCTAACACTACAAGACTGGACACAGCACCTAATCTGGGTTTGGGACATCATTAATTGGACCCGAGAAGATTGGCCATATGTAGCCAGCTATTGTTCCATTTGTTATGGGGTTGACTTTAGGTATAGTGCAGACCCCATAAGGCTATGGACCTTACTTATGAAGATGGCACTATGCAGGTTGCTAGTGGCTACATAATGGTGTGGGGTGTGTTTACATGTCAGGAATTGGATCTGATGGTTTGTCTGAACATGCCATTTATAAGTGTATTATGTTACATTCTTTTATTACCATTTTCAGCCAATCAACTCCATATACCCCAACAATGATGGGTGATTCCAACAAGATATTGCAACATGTCATCATTTCACCCCGAGTAAGGCAATAAAGACCCTAAGACACAACTGGTTGATCAATTCATTTTCTACAGCTTATCAACCTTTTGCAGGTTATTTAAAGCCAGAAAATATTTTAGATTTCTTTGTTTAAGATAATGATTTAGTGATACAAGTCTTACTAATTAACCAATAGCTAGAGAGAGAAAAGGTGGATTCATACCTTTTCCAAGAGTATTTGTGTGCAAGTTAATATAATGACCACAATTGTAATTGGAACTTGGCTCTCTGATTAACAATTCTGAACCTATTACACCACCTGCACATCCAAGTGCCCATCAACATACTGTCCAGGCTTGACATTGCTTAAGTTTAGTGATTATGCAGGAACCAATGTTTTAATGTGATGTGGCTGTAAGCTTACTACTAAGAGGCAAGGGATTATGATTACATCTAGAATTTCAACTCCAAAATGAGCTGCCAAACTAGTACTGCCTTTAAATTTATGAGGTACCAAAGGAAGCACATCAGAACAGTTAGGCTGAAAGTATTTATAGAAAAATCATAGGGAACAGTTGTGTTCATTATATTCACTTTCCTACTACCATAGACATTATGGTAATAGGAAAGTGACTGAAGTTGAGATGCCAGGTCAGGACCAATAACATTACAGATTTTTCTTTAGATTTTGTCAAAAATATCTGGATACTTAAAATTCTGGAGACTTTCATAAAATGGCATGGCTACTATGTTCATTAGACACAAGTCCATTTATATGATGTAGTGAAGAGGTCGATATACACAAAATATCCTGCACCTACAAAAATCAGGAAGGGAGCTGCAGACAGCTATTGAGATGTCATAGCTTAGCATCTTTCCAGAAGTGATCCCAAACACTGGAAATTGATGTCAGGCAAGAGGGGATTCTACACTATAAAAGATACCGATCAGATGACTTTTGGCATGTCAATTTGCATCACCACATCAGCAGTCCCTTAACAGAATGTGGAGGGTCATTGTAGTGAGGTGGAAGTGGAGGGTGAAGAGCCAAATTCCAAGGTATTCTGTCGGCAGCTGTCAATAGAACATTCAGGAATTTCTTGTTTTGTCACCTGCATTTCCATCCTTGTTTACATAACAGTTTTAGCCAGAGTATCATGCTCGACAACATATCCAAACCAAGGGTTCTCTGAGAGTGAGGACGTAAGTATCTTGACCAAGCTTCACAGACACTCATTTATCTTGTGCTCTCAACATAACAATTTTTTCAAGTATTTGACTTCTTTCCTGTTCCAATTATCTGTCTCCATGTCTCACAGCCACAGAACAGGATGATTTAGTTTGTGAGTGTAAAAACATGAATATATAAACATCAAATGCTAATTATACTCAGGCCTAACAGCCACTCCTGCTTACGTTATATAAATAATGTCCCTGTTCTCTAAGTAATGTTTCCTTTAATTCTTGATCACTGATAATTCTGTTTAATTTGCAACTCCTTCTGTAATAAATTATTTTTAATAAATATTTCTAGTAAAATTCTTTTCTGTCTATTTACATTATATGAATAACAGCCATCTTTGTTTTCATTCCTGACCACTGGAAATTCTTTTTGATTTTCAATAGAAAATATCAAAATTTGCTGACACAAAAATTATAGCTAAAATATAGCAAAATTCAGTGTTTAATTATCAAATTTTTTCTTTACTGCCAAGAATATTTATTTTGTGAGTGTAAAAATTTGATTGAATCCGAGCGGCTGGAATAGGTAGAAATTCAGTGGGTAGCAATGGGAAAATCCCAAACCTTGCTTACATATGTTTGAATTCATTTGGCATTAAAATACAGTTCGGATTGTTTGTTTTGACCCTCCCTTTAAGAATTTGCTGAGTGAATAACTGTTTCTAAGAAGAGTATTTTAATACATTCAGTAACAAATGGCATTCACTTTGTTCTTCACACTTTGGTGTGACTAAGACTCGTTTTTGAGCAATGCTCTTTTGTCTGTGAAAAATCGCCGTTCTTCTATACTCGAACTACAGGTTTCAAGGAAAAAAAAACAAAAACCTTTACACTATCTTTCGGTCAAGAGCTGTAACTCATTAAAGATATAGTTTTTTTAGATATAGGCAGTGTGGCCATAAGAGTCAACTCTGCATAATGACAATTACTTTAACACCTCAATACAATTTTCAGAAGATTGCATTATGGTGTGAAACTTGCAGTAAGCATGCAGTGTTGTAATTAAATTATTTATTTATAAAAATCATAAATATTTCAATTTTACTATTAAATCCTATTTGTTGCTATATACATAAGATAGAGATGTTTAAAATTTGCTACATTTATACGGCAAGTATTAGAGATAGAGATTTTATAGATAGTGTGGACATCAGAATCAACATTGAATGGTCACCATCAGTTTCACACTTTAATGCCTTGTGAGTGGAACTGGGTAGATGAAAACATCTGGAAGCTGTTGATGGTTATGCTAGCACAAAGTCACAAGCCATCATGATCGAATGTTTGAATGTGCTAGCCTTGTTCAAATTAGTCTGGTGAGGTCTGGTATTTTGTTGATGTTATAAAGTTTACCATTTCATTTCCATCCTCCATTTTGGTTATTTCACATTCAGTAACCTTTTTTAGGTTACAACACACTGTAAAGTCATCATCCCTGAACTGGCACCTTGACTTCAATCACTTTCCCATAAATATTTTCATAACAATTGTTTTAATAAGCTTTCCTCTTTGATACCTCAATGTCATGAATTTAAACGCAGTACTAGATTGGCAGTTAAGTCTCATTTTACTGTTGAAATAGATGTAAACATAAGTTCTATGCTAATAGTTTCTTCTCTCACACTTCTCACTTATGAAATTCTTCTAGCTTCATACTTTCATTTCCAACCTCCATTTTGGTTATTCCTTATTCAGAAACCCTTTCTAGGTAACAACAATTATATGTAGGTATATATTCATCTGAAACATTATTAAGTGAACACTTCATATTTGAAATAGAATTACATCATAGAAGAAAAGCTAATTGTTATATATATATACCTATGAACATTAATGGGTATGTACCAATCCTCATAAATATGTTGGACACTATTGTAAGTCAGGGTAATATTCTAAGTAGTCCACCACTAGCAGTGGTTTACCTACTTCACACTGCTGGTGAGTATTGTATTTTGTTGACGTTATAAAGATTACCATTTCATTTCCAACCTCCATTTTGGTTATTCTTCATTCAGTAACCCTTTCTACGTTACAACAATAACAAAACACTTAAAATATTTCTGTAACAATAACAGAATAAAAGGAAAATAAAAAAAATAGAAAATAGAAAGATAAGAAATGTAAGAAGGAGCATTTGCTAAATACTTACCCTCAATTCAACCCATTTGTCAAGTAAACGTTTCTGGTTGAATTCACACAGCAGGCCTGACTGGGTGATTGTGTAGGTGTTGTCAGCCATGGCACCTTTGCCACAGGCTACATCACTAAAAAAATTGTTTTTCTGTTCCCCGAGGATTCCAGAACGGCCCATTAATGGCACCGTTTCATTTATCTGCAAAACAAAGTACAACAAAATGTAAATACACTTACAAGATGCGAAGAAAAAGATTGTTGTTTTTTTTTTTTTGTTTATTTTTGTCGGTCAATACAAAATGTTGCTTTATTTTCAAACATTTTTTCTTTGGTGTTCTTTCTCTCAAATAAAAAGACATCTAATTGAGTAGATTGGAAAATAGATTTAATCACAAAGTGTGTAAATCAGAAATATTCATAAAAATAAATTTTCTTTTATATAAGTGACTTCTAAAACTTGTCTTCGACTATACTTGTAGAATGTACCTTCCATCTGAATGATCTGAAACAGAACTTTATTGTTGGTTACCTTGTATAATCATAATTAAGGCACTCCAGAAATCAATGCAGAAATATTTTACATCCTTTATTTTAAAATTGATCCTTTACAATTTAATCTCATTTTCTATAGCCATTCATTATATATATAAGTGGACGCTGAGGTCAACAGAGCAATCTTGAGACGTGAAGAAAAGCATGAAACAAAAGTGTTGCCACTTTTTATGTTTAAATACATTCTATCACTGATATTGAGAACATTTACCCATAAATATAGCATACCATAAAACTATATTTTAGTTTTATATATATATATATATATATATATATATATATATGTGTGTGTGTGTGTGTGTGTGCATATGTTTTTTTGGGGGGGGGTATATGTGTGTGTGTGTGTGTGTGTGATAATAGCTGGCCACTGGTATTCAAGGATACCCGTCTACTAGGGTGGCAAGACAATCCTTAATTCAGACACTCGCTCAGGCACATTTGTGTTTCTTCAACACCCACAAAGCTCACCTGTGGTTTATACTGCAACTATGCTGAGCAGACCTTAGTTACAGTTTCTGGGAGAGAATGTGTTACCTAGCATGATCAAAAACCTGAACAAGGCCAGCACACTCAAACCCTCGGTCATGATGACTTGTGACTGTGCTAGCACAGCTATCGACAGTCCCCCATATGTTCCACCTACCCAATTTCACACACATGGTTTGGGTCAACCCGTGGTATGGTTTTCAAGCACTTTCCAAAGATGCTGCATGCTGGGATCACCACCACCCTCCAGTCTGATAACATCAGAAAGTCTCCTTCCTGACAAATCAACCGTGGTGAGATTTGAACCCGTGTCTCATAATCAGAAGGCGAACGTTCTAACTACTCGGCCACACACCCATTATATATATATATATATATATATATATGCACACACATACAAAAAAAAAAAAATGTAAACTTCAGAAGTTTTCACTTATTTTTTTAGGAGAGACATTTATTTCAAAACAATAGAAAAGTATTTTCTTCAAAGTAGGACACTGACTTTAATGCTCTTGCCGTAGCACTGCACCCATTTCTTGAGTCCCCCCTCCACTGTAGCACTCCACCCACTTCTTGAATGGTTCCTTGTAGCAATCCAAAGTGAAGGTATCCAGGGTTCTCATGAGAAATTCTTTTCCTTCAAATCCTCAAGATGCTAATCCATAAGCAGTCTTAATTCTGTTAATAACTTAATAATCTTTTATTTAAATCTTAGTAAAAACACTGCAGAAATATTAATTATATATTCCTTATAGAGGAGTAAGACGCCACACTGCAAAAAAAAAACAGCTACCTAACAAGTAAATGCTGATAGACTCAAACAAACAACCAATCCCTGAACCAACTTAAATATAAACAACCAAAATTTACCTTTTCCTAAACAAAAAGGGACACCTATATGATGGCTGTAACTTGATTTTCAGTACTGCTATTGCTTGATCTTACACTTTCTTACACAGTGTGGCAATGTTCTTGTAGAAATCATTATATCTATATTTTGGTGAATTTTCATACAATGTCTTAATTCACCAACTGAGGCATAGTCATTTTTAAACATTTTTTTGTTTTTTTTTTTTTAATAGAAATGCTACATAATGCAGAGCAAATGACTTTTGTCTATGGTGACTGAGAATTTTTTTTTAAGCCTTCCCTATATTTAACCATATTTATTACACACATACACATTATAAAGCTGAAAGAGAGAGAAAAGAGAGGAAAGGAATAGTGAGAGAGTATAAGGAGACAAGAAAATTATGAAAAGAAGAAATAACCACAACATTCTACAGGTGTGTGTGTGTGTGTGTGTGTGTGTGTGTGTATACACACACACACATACACACACAAAATGAAAAAAGTCAACCTAGCACCAATAAAAAGCACAAATTATTTTTGTTTTAAGTTAATATGAAAATAACAAAAATGAGAAACAAAAATGAGAAAATTGGGAGGCAATTACTGATACCTCTTGATAAGTAGACCCAATGATTGCAAAAAAGTTAATCTACAAAACTCTGGATTTGGGGTGCTAAATATCGAATCATAACAATGGATTCTTATGAGTACTAACCTAATTTTAGTAAATGTGTGTCCCCTGCCAATCTGAGTTGGTTGAGTTTAACATGTCAACCTCTATTGGTGTATTTGTCAAAATTAGTTTTTTGAATTATCATATGATCAATACAATAAAATCAGCTGATTAATGCTATATTCAGCACCCCAACATTTCTATATTGCTCAAATTTAAAATATACATACATATCTGTCTATATTTCTGAGATGAGATATTATGTACACTATTTATATCATTTGGACTATAGTCCTCATCTTTGTCGCCATATTTATTGCTAAGTTTCGGCAGTTGTACGCTCCAGCCTTCTTCAGGTTGTTGGAATGTCAAACTGAAAACCTTTATTTCGCAAAATGAAGAGTTCAGTTGAATATTCCAACCACCTGAAGAAGGCCGGAGCGTACAATGGCCGAAACACTGTAATAAATATGGCGACAAAGATTAGGACAATAGTTCGAATAATGTAAATAGTATATATATATATATATATATATATATATATATATAGAGAGAGAGAGAGAGAGAGAGAGAGTACTGTCACTTAGACTTCATTCACAAAATAAATGAGGGTGCGGGACAAGGAAGAAAGAATTGGACAGACAATGTTCCAGACAGCATCACCTTATTCTGCAAAGTCTTCACACATGCAAATGTTAACGGTTAGCAGCATAATAACAGTTCCTAATTTGTATTTCTTTCCCACTGTAAATTCAAAATAATAGTCACTATATTTGCTTGTGAAACAATAAGCATGTGAAATTCCAAACTACAAAGAATTTTTTTTAAAATAGCAGGCTCCCAAATAGATGTTATTCATGGCTCAACAACCACCAACCTGAAATACAGAGAGGAGAAGAGGACAGAGAAAAAGAGAGGAGAAGAGGACAGAGAAAAAGAGAGGAGAAGAGGACAGAGAAAAAGAGAGGAGAAGAGGACAGAGAAAAAGAGAGGAGAAGAGGACAGAGAAAAAAAGAGGAGAAGAGGACAGAGAAAAAGAGAGAGAAGAGGACAGAGAAAAAGAGAGGAGAAGAGGACAGAGAAAAAGAGAGAGAAGAGGACAGAGAAAAGAGGAGAAGAGGACAGAGAAAAGAAGGAGAAGAGGACAGAGAAAAGAGAGGAGAAGAGGACAGAGAAAAAGAGAGGAGAAGAGGACAGAGAAAAGAGAGGAGAAGAGGACAGAGAAAAAAAGAGAGGAGAAGAGGACAGAGAAAAAGAGAGGAGAAGAGGACAGAGAAAAGAGAGGAGAAGAGGACAGAAAAAAAAGAGAGGAGAAAGGAGAGAGGAGAAAAGAGAGGAGAAGAGGACAGAGAAAAAGAGAGGAGAAGAGGACAAAAGAAAAAAAAGGACAGAGAAGAGAGGAAGAGAGAAAAAAAGAGGAGAAGAGGACAGGAAAAGAGGAGAAGAGGAGAGAAAAAGAGAGGAGAAGAGGACAGAGAAAAAGAGAGGAGAAGAGGACAGAGAAAAAGAGAGGAGAAGAGGACAGAGAAAAAGAGAGGAGAAGAGGACAGAGAAAAAGAGAGGAGAAGAGGACAGAGAAAAAGAGAGGAGAAGAGGACAGAGAAAAAGAGAGGAGGACAGAGAAAAAAGAGGAGAAGAGGACAGAGAAAAAAGAGGAGAGAAAAAGAGGAAAGAGAGGAGAAGAGGAGAAGAGAAAAAAGAGGAGAAGAGGACAGAGAAAAGAGAGGAGAAGAGGACAGAGAAAAGAGAAAAGAGAAGAGGAGGAGAAAAGAGAGGAGAAGAGGACAGAGAAAAGAGAGGGAGAAGAGGACAGAGAAAAAGAGAGGAGAAGAGGACAGAGAAAAGAGAGGAGAAAGACAGGAAAAGAGAAAAAGGAGAGGAGAAGAGGACAGAGAAAAGAGGAGAAGAGGACAGAGAAAAAAAAGAGGAGAAGAGGACAGAGAAAAGAGAGGAGAAGAGGACAGAGAAAAGAGAGGAGAAGAGGACAGAAAAAAGAAGAGAGGAGAAAAAAGAGAGGAGAAGAGACAAAAAAAGAGAGAAGAGAGAAAAGAGAAAAGAGGAAGAAAAAGGAAAGGACAGAAAAAAAAAAGGAAAAAAGAAAACAGAGAAAAAGGAAAAAAGGACAGAGAAAAAAGGAAAAAGGGAAAAAAGGAGAAAAAGGGTGAAGAGAAAAGGTGAAGAAAAAAAGGAAGAAAAAGAAAAGAAAGAAAAAAGGAAGAAAAAGGAAGAAGAAAAGGAAAAAAGAAGAAAAAAAAGAAAAAGGAAGAAGAAAAAGGAAGAAAAAGGAAGAAGAGAAAAAGGAAGAAAAAGGAAGAAGAGAAAAAGGAAGAAAAAGGAAGAAGAGAAAAAGGAAGAAAAAGGAAGAAGAGAAAAAGAAAGAAAAAGGAAGAAGAGAAAAAGAAAGAAAAAGGAAGAAGAGAAAAAGGAAGAAAAAGGAAGAAGAGAAAAAGCTAAAAAAAAAGGAAGAAGAGAAAAAGCTAGAAAAAAAAGGAAGAAGAGAAAAAGCTAGAAAAAAAGGAAGAAGAGAAAAAGCTAGAAAAAAAGGAAGAAGAGAAAAAGCTAAAAAAAAAGGAAGAAGAGAAAAGAAAAAAAAGAAAGAAAAAGAAAAAAAGGAAGAAGAGAAAAAGGAAAAAAGAATAAAGGAGGGAAGGGAGGAAATGGGGAAGAGAAGAAAAGAGGAAAAGGGGGGGAAGCAGGAAAAGGGGGAAGAAGGAGGAAAAGGGTGAGGAAAGGGGGGAGATAAAAGGAAAAAAAAAAGGTAAAAGGAGGAAGGGGGGGGCAAAAAAATGAAAAAAAAGTGGAAAATACAGAGGTAAATACCAGGGCTCAATTGATTAAAGCATCCCTCTAATACATTCAAGTGTAGAACAGGCTACAAGATGAGGAACAAAATTTTTTCATACAACATTCCTATACTTTAGACCTGTTTGGTGTATCAAGTTGTTGCATATTTATCAGTTGGTCTTCCAGCAAGTACACAAAAATAGAGTGTGGCATAAGACAAGGATGAGTCTAAGTGACCATGCAGTGTACATTCCTATAATTACATTGTGTGTGTCTCTCTCTCATATATTTTATACTAATAATAAATATATATTTTTCCTTGCTGGTAGCATAACTGAGTTTCATGCACAATGCAATTGGCAGGTGTTGACTGAAAACTCAATTTCTGAGTTGGTAATATATATATATATATAGTAATATATATATATATATATATATATATGGGAGAGAATAATTATTTACATTGTTCAGACTTTTTTTTTTTTAAATCTTTTCACCCCAAGCAAGGCAGGATGCCACTAGTATGTAGGGGGTTTCAGAGAGTGAAGGAGAGAGAAAAGACTGGGTATAGAGGGAAAGGATAAAGTTGAACAAGGTTCAAAAAGATAGATGTTGCCGATTGACACTGCATTTAAATTTTTAAGGAAACTGGAGTTCCACAGGTGAGAAGTATGAGAAAAAAAAAATGTTGGAGTAGAAGTGGCAGTTACATTATCTAATTCAACAGTAAAATGTCAATCTAGTAGTACACTTAAACGCAAATAGTCCAGGCACCTGGGAAAAACCTTGTTAAAGCAGTAGCAATGAAAAGACAGAGGGAAGCCACAATAAAAAAAACTCTTGCTTCACGTATTAGTAAATTCACAAATACTTTTTTCTTTTGACAAATTGAAGGCAATGCCATAGTATCAAGAGGGAAAGGCAAGTAACATATTTGATGACATAAATTGAGAGGTGGGGGTGAATCAATTTTACTATATTCCCCACCCCCATCAGCTATTTGTACACAACTGCACTCAAAATTTTACTAAATCTTAAGCAATGCTACTACAACAATTATAAAAATTAAAACATGATTGGTTGATTTATTTTTTACAGCTTATCATTTTGTACATTATTTAAAAGTTAGGAAATAGTTTCAGATTGTAAAAATTTTTTGGAGATGATAATGATTTACTGATGCAAGTCCTACTAATTAACCTATAGCTGGGGGAAAAAAAAAAGAGATGAATTCCTCCCTTTCCTAAGTGTATTTGTGTCTAAGTGAATAAACACATCTGACTGGAATTGAAACTTGCCAATCCAGACATGCAAGCTTACAGTACTCTGTATTCCCAAGGAGTCACCCATTT
>CAHIKZ030005012.1:617500-745000 GCA_903632075.3 Acanthosepion pharaonis
TAGAAAGGCTCAGAAAATATTTAAAAGCCTTAAAATTAGGAAATTACTGAAAAAGTAAAAAAAAAATAAATGAAGATACAAAATCATCAAGAAAGACAAATTAGCATTAGTTTTAACAAAATCCAACAGTTACAAACATTCATTAGAAAATAGGAACAACATTGAAAATAAAAAGCAATGACTTGTAAATTTCATCCATTAATTTCCTCGATTTCTACACTTGTTAGTATCAAAAACATTCCGGATAATCACTCTTCAATGGTATCATCTGCTTAATTGTTGAAATCTATCGTGTTTTTGTTTTACAGACAAGGTATCTGCACTCCATGTCTAACAATCTTTGTACAGCTTAAGGTATATGAGTTTTGAATTCAGAGTTATCCTTCTCCTAGATTGGATGCCAACCATGGCAAGAGTGCACTGTTTGCCCTGCTATTTAACCTATAGTAAATATCAAATGATTTTTAGAAATCGTAATTGGGAAGAAGACATCAAGCAACTTTTCAGCCCAAAACAGGAAAAACAAATCTTTAACTATAAGTTTGTCTCATGAAGGGATATTTTAGCAAAAAGTAAAACATGATGAAAATCACTATTCTTTGTGAAGAACACTTTCTTTATTTTTAAATGAAATATATATATATATATAGAAAATCAGTATGAATTTTATACAATCGATTCATGCATTTTAGACAAATATGCACACCATAATTCTCAATAGTGTAAAATATCCTTTATAAAGAAACATTTAATTCTGAAAAGGTATGCATGTTGCTAAGGCCTGAAAGAACAACAAATCTTGTTAATACCACAATGTTTATTTAGATTATCATTAAAACAGAATTAGTGACTGTGTAGTGTCTTACAGCTTGTCAAAAACGAATGCAGCAGAGACGCATTAGGAACATCCAAAGAAAACACGGAGATCAGTTAAAAGGTTCTAGCACATACGAGAGACTAATCCACCTCGCATCTGTACTATATCTAACAGAAACGAACATCTGCTTATGGCTGTCAATGATGTCACAACATCAAACTGATAAGAACATATATGATACTTAACCCTTTCAAGTACACATTTGTATAACTGATGCATACAGCAAAAACTATTATTGTTCATTTCAGTAGACATATGTAAATGACTTAGAAAAATACTATTATCAAATGTATTATTATAAATATAGCAATGGAACACTATTTCCGCGTTATCACATATCAATCCATTTTTGGGACAATTATGTCCCACAGGATGTCTTGAAAACATCTGTGGGACACATATATCCCAGGTGACTTGAAAGAGTTAAAAATAAAATAATTTTTGAAATGATAAAAAAAAAAAAAAAATAAGACATTAAACACAAACGAAAATAAAAAGCAAAGAAAACACCATAATAGTGAATATTTTCCAAATCCTACAAAAAACTAAAACTGCATGAGCAGCTTGTAATATTAACCATGCAGTCAGGCAAGTGATAATTAAAAGAATTATTCCGCATGATTCTCTTTCATACTCACAAATTGAAGTCATGATCGTCACAACATTAAGAGAAAAATAAAAACAGGTAAGGCAGACAGAAATGGAAGCAGTTAAGTTAAAATAATATCTAAAGTAGTAACAGCAAGATCAATTATATGCAGAACACACTATTACACATGTCCCCACATTACCTAGAGCTAAAATTAGTCATTTTGCAAAGTGCTAATCATATATTCTTTTTGAGAATAAATCAAGCTCCACCACCTCTGGATTTGAAAATTGGTTAATTTATTCTTAATCACTCTGATAACCAAGATCCTGCTTAAGCTAAAATATCTTAACCCACCGTAATGTTAAAAAAAAAAAAAAAAAAAAAAAATCTGTAGTAACTAAATTAAGCTTACTTATAATGTGCAGGTAGTGCTCAAACAATGAAAGTGGAACTAGTGTGCAGAGTTCAAATCCTAACCATGTCTGTTGTGTTAGCTTAAGCTAAAGTCTTGGAAAAAGTATGAAACCATTCTCCTCCATCTATGAGTTAAATATAGCAAACTGGAATTTCTGGCCTTAGTCAGGCAAGCACTCATGGAGAAGGACAACAAGTTCAAAACCAGCCTGATGAAGAAGGAGCTCTGTCATGCTAGCTTACACTAGACACACCCACATGTGTCCTCATAACCAAATAGGAGACAGCGAGACAGGACTCTTGATGTACTTTATTGTAATCTTTACAATCACTAGCTGTACCTATTTCTTCAACAACCAACAGACAATGAACAAAAATATAGAATAAAAAATTGTAAATCCTTCTCCTTACGCTGTTTGGTTGGATGGTTATTTTTGTTAAATAGCATATCAAATATTATTGATGATTTAATGCTAAAATTTATATATTTTGAACACTTTTTTTTTTTTTTTTTTTTTTGGAAGGGGTGGATATAAAAGTTTTTAGTGATACCAGTATTACTAATTAACCCATAGCTGGAGGAGAAAAGGTGGATTTATACCATTCCCAAAAGTATTTGTGACTATAACAAATTCAAGTGGAAATGAAACTCGGCTCTCCAATTAACAATTCCGAGTCATTATTCATTACACCAACCACGCATACAAGCTTACAGTACCTGGTATTCCAAAGCAGTCACCCATCTAGGTACTGACCTGGCTCGACATTGCTTAACTACAGTGATCATATGGAAACTAGTGTTTCATTGTGATGTAGCCGTAAGCCTTACACTATATGGGTACTTAAAAAGGAAACAACATTTACCCCCATCACTCAAATGGTCTGCTCTCTTTATAACTAATATCATTTAAGTTTACTCCTTTAGTCTATTAACAAAGATGAAGGTCAGAGGTTACAACAGTTTAAACATTATGATAACAACAAAGATAAGGACAATAGTTCACATGCAAATCATGTAAATGACAATAGCATGTCATCCCAGAATTTATTAGTAACAATGTTGAAAGCTGAACTTTTTTTCCTTTAATCTATTAAATATTTTAAGAAAGAATTTAAAAGGGTAACGGGTCTTGTTTGTAATTATAAGAGATATGGTTGAGTAACGGATTGCAGCTCAGAGTTCATATTCCAGTACCAGAGAGCCAAGTTCAAATTCCAGCCAAGTTCATTACATTCACTTATGTACTAATATCCTTGGGAAAGATATTAATCAAATTCTTCTCCACCCAGTTATGAGTAAATAATAGGAGAGACTCGGTTCTATAGCCTTGTTTGGCAGGCAGTCTAACAGAAGGAAAACTCTGAATTCAAAACTGTATGCAGCCCTGACAAAGCACATACTATGTGTTGTTGAGTGGTTTCACAGTGGAGGCTTGTATTTCACCAAGTCGGTCCTAAAAAGGTCCGACTTACAAAATGTTAGGAACTTGTTATAATAGTTAATGATGCAGCAATCTAGTTGTGGTGGCTGATACTTTAATGTCCGACATCGACTGACTCACCAATTCACTGGCGACTGCTACTACTACTACTACTTATTATAGGTGGGAGAGTCTATTAACAATAGAATAGGTATGTTCCGGTATAACACTATGCAGCTAAGGAAAAGATAATTTGCATTGACTTAGTCCCAACTATGGTCGACTTCTTCAACCTTCAATGAGTTCCTTGGCGGTCTTGTGCCAAAAATAACATTACAAAGCGTTAAAAGCAACTCATAAGCATCAGAGTAAAAAGACCAACAGCATCCTTACCTAAGTAGAATTTTGTTTTAAATGTTTGCCCAGAAGGCTATCACAGCAAGGTCACTAGAAAGAAGCAGATATCTAGATTCTTCTACTTCTGGCTTACATTAGAGTAACGAAACCCAGACTTATTATAATTCAATGCAGAGCTAGATAAGTAATAGTGTGAACACATCTGCAACATTTTTATTTATTCATTCATTTATTCATTCATTTATTTACTTTGGTAAGTGGTACTTATCAAGAAGTTTTGTTGGGAGCCAGTTCCAGATGTTCATGTCTGTAGAGTAATGATGTCGACACAGGCATTATACATGACATTTTTCGTGAATTTAACCAGATATGAATGTCTAGCTTGCTAACTCAAAAATATTGGAATGGTTTTGTCAAAAGTTTTTAGAAAGTAATTTTTACATAAATGATAAAAAACAAATAAAATATATATAGGAAAAAAAAAAAAAAAAAATCACAAAAAAATAATTCTTAAATCTCGTCTATCCCACCTAACTTGCTCTAACTATAAAGATCCAAAAAAGATAAGTAGATATATTCCTTTTCTCTACCCATGCCAAAGTGCTATGATGAAAAGGTGAAGAAAAAAAAAAAAATTTTTTTTTTTTTTTAAATCATTTCACCACAAGCAAAGCAATAAATCCACTAAGACACAAGGGGTTACTGAGTGTGCGAGAATATGTGAGATAAAAAAAAATAAAATAAAACATTATTAAAGAGAGAGAACAATAAAAGAAGAGAAATTAAGACAAGATAACGATTTACATTGTATTTAAATTTTTGAAGATCAAAGTTAACTGGGAAGCAAAGGGTCGGAAGAGAGATCCACAAACAAGAAGTGGGATAGAAGAAATTGTTAGCATTGAACTTCCAGTTACATTGAAATACTTCAAGCATAAAATGATGAGACCTCTCTACCAATCTAGTACTGCACTCAAATTCATAAAGTCTATGCACCTTAGAGAAAAATTCATCAAAACAATTACCATGAAAGTATTAATAGAAAAGGCACAGGGAAGCAGAGTTGTGACAGTGGGAAAGTAACTGAAACTAAGATGCTAGGTCAGGATCGATAACATTGCAAATTCTTCTATGTATTTTATCCAAAATCTATGAAATCATATCAGAAGCACCAGGCCAGATGTGGCAGCAATATTCTAAGCATGGATGAATGGTGCAAGATAGATTCTGGCAAGAAAAAATGTCTAGCACAACAGTGAATCAAGTTTCCTAAAAAGCAGACCTAGCAGTTGATTCAATATAATCTTTTCAGCAGGAAACATTAGCCAGAGAAGGCTCAACAAGTCCCTTTACTGGAAGTAAACATCAGCCATGCTGATGGAAGGCAAAAAGGGTTCTCACAGAGGATTAATTGAGCAGTTTCATTTTGGAGATGTTAAAATTAACAAGCCATTCCTTGCCCCAGTTAACAACAGATTGTAGGTCAATTTTGAGCTCAGCTGCCAATTTGTCCTTATTGAACCTATAGCCGTGTCACCAGCACAGATACTACACAGATCAATATAGAGTTAGATCATAAATATATTTAAAGATTTTATATAAAACAACTTGAAGTGCAAGCTAAGTAATAAAACTACAAGAATTTTTATAATAATATTACTCTGTAATTAAAATAGTGGCACTACTTAAATAGACTGGAAAGAAATATACTCTGTGAAATAATTTCTAGAGATTAGCATCCATTAGAACTCCCTGAAGCCATAACACTTGTCAGAATTGAAAACTATTTTTTTTTTATTGATTTAGAAGTGGGGTTCTGTTCATAATATTGCTACAATGCCAAACTGACTTTTACAGAGTTACCTTCACTTATTTTTTTATTTACAAATTTTATGATTTTGAAATGTTCTTCTGTCTTTGATATCTGCATATTTTTAATACTTTTTTGTTGAATTTTTGTTCTTTAATTATTAAACATAGAAATACTTTAAAATTGTATACATCTGTTTATTTTTTTAATGGCAAAAAAATTTTTGTAAAAAAAAAATATAAAAAATAAAAATCACTAAACAATTGCTTGTTTAAAATATTTTCTTAAAACAAAATCTAAAAGTAAATACACACACACACATATATATATATATATATATATATATATATATATATATATATATAGTCATTCTATTGAGGTAGTGCCCAAATAATCCTAACCTTCTATATCCTCTTGACCCAACATAATGACATAGCGAATCAAATCAGAGAAAATCAAACAAGGAAAAAAAATAAACTTGCCATTTTAAGATATGACCTGTCAGATATATAAAAATGACTATAGAATAGAAAGTTCCACTGAACAAACATTTTTGCTTCATATTGATTTTTTGAGTCATATTCAATTTTTAAGAAATATCAAAATGCTAAAAAACAAAGCTCTGATCATATTATATACAAGAAGAATTTCAGATTGAATAATGTTTCATTAACAAACTTAGCACTTTTTTTTTTTTTTTGAGAGAGAGAGAGAGAGAGAGGCAACGTGCTTATGCTTGAGTTTATCTTCAACTGATAGGTGTAATCTGATTGAGTAAAAACTAAAGTTTACTTGTGCCAAAAGTTATCTAATAAGGTAAACTTAAGCCCATTAGCAAAAATTACTGGCTAGGAAAAGATCAGTAAAGTTAGGAGAGAAGATTATCATGTATGAAAACAAGGCAAAATATTATTGTGGTTTAACAACAGGCTATCAAAGAAGATAAATCAAAACCTGAGAAGTTCAACAATTCCAATTTCTATACGTTCCAGACAAGAAGCAAAAAAATCTATTAAATATAACAAATAAGTCCTAAGAAAATAAGGTTACAAGTAATTTAGAAAAGAAGTATATTTTTATAGGAAAATATATTTTTATTATGTGCTTATTATGGAGAATATATTTTTATTATGTGCTTATTATGGAGAATACATTTTTATTATGTGCTTATTATGGAGAATACATTTTTATTATGTGCTTATTATGGAGAATTTTTTTTTTTTTAAATCTATTAAATACAACAAATAAGTCCTAAGAAAATATGGTTAAGAGTAATTTAGAAAAGAAGTATATTTTTATAGGAAAATATATTTTTATTATGTGCTTATTATGGAAAAAAAAAAATTTTTTTTTTTTTTTTAAATGCAAATACAATCTTTTTTCTTGGTCAATTATGCCTAAAATTTTAAAGTATGGAAACCAAAGAAGAACAATGATGATAAGAAACTCAACATATGACATTACAAAAACCTCTAACCTCAACTTTTAAGGCTTAAGTTAATGTTTTCAGTGAGAAAAAGAATATGACAAATTTATCTTTTTGTCCTTTCATATTTTCATAAAGATGAACATAAAACCAGAGTTAGGATTTAATTTACATTGTAAATCAAACATCCACCATCAACGGAGGATAACTTGGGATTATTTTGTCTTTCACTATGTGATTTCATTAAACTCCACTGTGGCCAGAGGGCCAGTTCTACCACACAGGTTGTTGATTCTATAATAAGTAGACTAGTTTTAACCCATGAAAAATTTCAGTTTTCCTATTAAATATTCTGATGAATCTTAATTCTTAAGTTAATGATCAAGTAAGCTCATGGCAAGTTCTACGGCAATAAAATATCCGTAGAAATTCCCCAATCACATCATTAAAATATAGCTTAACAACTTCAACAAAATATTGCAACAACAATCATAGATATGAATACTGGTTGTTATTTTCAGAAGTGGGTACAGATACCGAGTCGTATCTGTAGAAAGTGGAGCCCTTGACAAGGCTCTAAAGCTAGATCACAAATTAAAACATCTGATACACTATCAAAGTGCAGAGTAGATCTATTAGTTCAAAAACCATGACCATTAATATATACTAGAAATACTAGTGATAATTTCATGGTTTTCCTGTTTGAATTTTCTGCTGAATCTTAATTCTTCAGTTAATGATTGAATAAACTCAATATCCATAAAAATTCCCCTATCACATCGTTAAATATTTGAGCTTAATAACTTTAACAAAACTAGAAAAACCCGTGATAATTTCACAGTTTTCCTATTTCAATTTTCTAATGAATTTTAATTCTTAAGTTAATGATAGAACTTGCCATGAGCTTACTCTATAATAATAAAATATCTGTAGAAATTCCCCTCTCACATCGTTAAATATTTGAACTTAACTTTAACAAAAATATTGCAATAACAATCATAAATATGAATGCTGATCATTATTTTAAGATACAAATAAAAAGATATAAAATTGACAACTTTTTCCATTTTTCTGAAACTGGCATTAAACACTTCTATTTTCTCTTCTTGCTTTTTCATTAACTTTAACACTGAAACCAAGTAGTGTCTTCTCCCCTTTTCCAAGTGATCAAAACAGAATAGTCAATTATTTATGAGGTATTGGCAGGACATAACGGTCATGCAAACTAACGAAGTGAGGGGCAAGCACAATTATAATAGGATTTTTACATGTTAGAGTTGCCAGCCTTACACCCACCTAGTTTTGAATTCAGAATTATTCTTCTCCTAGACTGCCAATCAAGGCTAGAGAGCCCAATCTGACCCACTATTTAACCATAGGTGGATAAGAAGAGATAGATTCATACCTTTCCCAAGGGGTTTGGGCAAAAATGAATGCAACAAACTCAGACATTATTTTTTAACTCAGCTCATCATTTTTCTTTCCAAGCCACTAACCATTAACATGACCCACATGTCTATATATATATATATATATATATATATATATATATATATATACACACACACACACACAAGGCAGAATTCTATATATATTCTACAAGTTTTATTGAACTATACCAACAAGATCGGTACGTTTCATTTTATCTATTTAGCTTTTCCAATTTCAAACTAAATTGTCTTATGTTAGAATTAAATGAATTATATTTGAAATATAATTCTTGCTGCCTAAATACACCTTATTGACATTCCATGACCCTGCAGTAACACAATATTCTGACGTTCCCTTCTAGAAAGAGAAATCAAATCATTCAAGGAAAAGATCAAATATCCACTATATATATATATATATATATATATATGGTAAATTGAGTTTCCACTTTAAAGCCACTTCACTCACTTCTGCTCAACAATTTATTTTTCCCACAAAAAATGAAAACTTTTTAAAAAGAAATGAAGGTCATATTTAGGCAGAAAAAAAAAAAACTAGAACAGAAAAATATATTTTCTGACAAAAATTCATTAATTCCCTTAAAGAAAAGAAAAAAAAAAAAAGGAAAATCTTAGCCAGGTAGATTTCAAAACAACAAGTAAGCAAGCAGAAAAATAAAATTCCTTCTTATCAATTCATCTTTGTAATTAATAAGCTTGATCAAAGACAAACATTGCAAATATAAGCATCAGAAATAAATTACTTAACAGAAAAAATTTCAAACAAACATACATTTGACTTTAACACCCAAAACAAATTTCATAGTCCAAACACTGAATTTCCTCCCATCCATTTTTTTTTTAATCATTTCCCCCAAGGCAAGGTGCTAAAAGCCACTAAGGTACAAGGGGTTACTGAAGATAAAAGAGAATAATAGAGTGAAGGAAATTGAGAAAAAAATTACTTAGGAGAAATAAAATGAATGAGATTCAACCAGACATATAACAGTGATTGATATTCCATTTAAATTTTTTTGTAGATTGTATTTGTCAAGGAAGCAAGCTGAAAGGAGTTCCCCTGGCAAGAAGTACGAGAAAAGAAACTAGAGCTAATGGTTACCTTTAACAATTACAACAGTAAATTTGAGATCTAGCTACCAGTTATAAGCAAAATGAAAAATATAATCCAAAATGTAATTTAGTTAATCTATATTACAAATACAACTTAATCCCCAAGAAAAAAATTGCAAAGAAATACTTGAATATATAAGAGACTATATTTCAGCTGACAGAATCAAGAAAGAAAAAAAAACATATCTTTATTTTGAATTTCCCTCTATATACATTCCTTCATAGAAGATGGGAATAATCCTTGGTTAGTAAAACTTTGGTTCTATAACTTCTATTTTTAACATTTCCAGAGATTTTTTCCTTTCTCCAACAGAGGCTATGCATTATGCACACTTGAGCAATCATGTCTCTTTTTGATTCATGACTGACTTAGCAGAAGAATTCCCCAAGTAGGCTGCCATTATTTTCTGCAGTTGTCAACCAAAACTATAAAAAAACCATAGTTGAGAGGAGAAGAGATGGATTCATACTTTCCCTGAAATATTTGTGCCAAAGTGAATGTAATAAACTCGACTGGAATTCAAACTTAGCTCTCTGATTCCGAGCCACTATCCATCCCACAGCATTTGGTATTCCAAAGCAGTTAACCATCTTGGTATTGACCAAGCTCAATATGGCTTAACTTCAGTAAAAAAAAAAACAAGAACCAATGTTTCAATTCGATATAAGCTAGAGATTGTTTACTTTTTGAATAAAGATGAGAATTTTAAGGGAGATAATTCAGTATTTGAAATGCAAAATTTATTTCCAGCATTAAAAGTACAAGATACAATATTTATATAGTGTCCATAGCAGCAGGAAGTTAATGTATTTCTTTTTGCTTTTACTCAAACATTACAGCATGGATTACAACACAGCTCACCTGAAGAAGACTATAAATGTAACTGGCCGAATCATAAAGAACAGCACCACCCTAAATAAAAAAAAGGCATACCAGGAAAATGAATCTAAATTTCAATATTACAATCAGAAAAATTATGAAAAAGAAAAAAAATGATTTTAAAAACAAACATTATCTTATTTGAAATACCAATTACTTACATATTATAAACAGTAAATGTAACAATTATTATGGTACAGAAACAGCATATAATAATATAATAATTTAGAAATATATAAACACACAAATACATTATATATATATACACACACAAAGGGGAAAAAAGAAGAAACAGCTATTAGATTATGAATTAGAAATGTCAGGAAAAAAAAAAAGATTTTAACAATTGACACTAAAAGAATGAAAGCTCCATTTATACAACAATAAAAAGCACTAAAACACTACATAAAAGAAATAGTGACAAGAAAGAGAAATACTAATATCACTGCAGACAATGAACAACGCACTTTTTTGAAATTACAATATAGACAAAAATAAAACAGATTTGAACTCAATAAATCTGCCTACAGAAATTATCCAATGAAAACACCAACAAATATAAAATATGTAAATTATTTCAAGTAGAGAAATAACAAAGCTGCTTTGTTAAAACAACATCAAGAAATTAACAATTCCATTGCACAAAAGAGAAATAATTAAAAAAATGAACACAAAATAAGGACTGCCAGAAAGAAAAAGAAACAAAGCAAAAGCAAAAAAAAAAAAAAAATGGCTCAAAAAAATTATTTAATTAAAAATTAGCATAGCATTAACCCATTCAATAAGACCTATACATCAAGAAAATATCTGTAAATGCTCCCAGTAGTTACATAATGATAATGTTGGGGCCTTTGTTTCACATATAAAACCATTATTCTGTATTGAAAACACATTGGGCCTGTAGAGTTGTGGCTTTTGCTAAGTATCATGAACTTAGCAATATATAATAAAAAATGAATGTTTATATAAAAAAAAAAAACAACAAAAAAAAAAACAATTCCAACAGAATTATTTGTGCAAAAACCAAATATTCTAAATTTTTTTTAAACAAAAATCTAAAAAAAATTTGCTCAAAATAAAAACATACTAGAAAGTTCTCTGCAAAAAATACTAAAACAATTATGCAAAAAAAAAAAAAGAAACCCTAACAAATATTATCTATGCAAAAAAAAAAAAAAAAAAAACTTGTGAATTATTTGATAAATTTATTCATTTGCTGCATTAGGTGAGAGTAATAATATTTCAACTTTTTTGATGAAGTATTGTCAAATATTTTTTTCCACCTTATTTCTTTTCTGAGAGGGGGAGATATACTAAACCCCAAAGAAAGAACAGAGAGAAAAAAGTACTAGTAAAAAAAATAAAAATAAATAAATAAATGAATAAAACTATATAGAGAGGTAATAGTAAATAAAAATGCACTAGTCAAAAATGGAAGGTACGAGTAACAAAAATGGGGAAAAAAAAACAAAAAAGAACAAAAATGAAAAAAGAAAAAAAAATGAAAGAAAAAAAATGAAAGAAAAAAAAAACGAAAAAATGAAAAAAAAAACGAAAAAATAAAAAAAAAAACGAAAAAATGAAAAAAAACGAAAAAATGAAAAAAAAATGAAAAAATGAAAAAAATAAAAAAAAAAAGAAAAAAATGAAATAAAAAAAGAAAAAATGAAAGAAAAGAAAAAAATGAAAAAAAAAAGCATACTTGTCAGAAGAAAAACCAAAGGAAATACGTACAAAAAAAAACTAAAAAAATAAAAAAGACACTAGTATGAAAAAAAATAAATTAATAAAAATAAAAAATAGAACAATCATAGACATAAAAAAGAGGACTTGACAAAATGAAAGAGTGATATTCATAAATATAAAAAAAGATAAAAAAAAAAAAAAAAATATTAGTTCCAAAATAAATAAAACGTACTTGTCAAAAAAAAAAAAAAAAAAAATTAACTATCACAAAAATATATTAGTCACGAAAATAAAAAAAAGGAGAAATGTCCAAAAAATAAAAATACTTGTCAAAAATTAATAATACTACAACTACTCATCATCAAAAATCAGCACATTTTAAAAAATTTATTTTCCCTACCAACACTACAAAGTCAACTCCTATCAATGGATGCTAGATTACATTCAGATGATATGGGCACCTCAAGGCGGTGTAATGGTTAGCAAGCTTGTCTCGCTAGACCAATTACGACTGAGTAGTGAGTTCCATCCTCACTGGGTTCCCCCTACTTTTGGCCTTGTGCCACATCTAAGCTACGTTTGGAATATCACTACATTCAGATGATATATATAAAACAGATTTTATGCTTGCCAGTGATAGGAAACTAGTTTTTACCTGATGTTCAGGGAAACTTTCACCTTTATATTTTTACATGTTGAGGGTATATTTTTTTATTTTTTATTTTTAGTTGTTTTATTCTTTCACATACAAGTGAAGTTTTGTCAGCTGTTGAGCCGATTGTTGGCCTGTGAGCTGCATTACCTAATGCTCCAGACTGGATGAAATTCCACTTGAAAGCCAGACAAAAGAATTACTCAAAATGTTATGTACAACAAATAAAGATGAAACAATTCAGTGACTGTTAGCTCATCTCAAGACAAGGCCTGAAATTTTTTTTTTTTACTCGTCACTTTTGTGTGTGTGTGTTTGTTACAACTGATATCATCACAGGCCACTTATTCAGAAAACAAATATCTGAGATAACTCTGCAGATGTTATATATTAGATACATGCAAAAGTTTTCAGCTCTTTTTTTTTTTTTTTTTTTTTTTTTTTTTTCAGTAGAAACTTTTTTTTATTATTACTAAGATTCAGTCAAGCTAGCTCGGACATTTATGAATCTATCATGCCAACTATCATGATCTTGCATCAAGATCATTAGGTTGGCATTCTGTGTCATAACATAGCTGGTTGATGTAGGTGCTTGCTGGACAACCAACTGGTTAAGTGTCCAGGGCAGTAAATCACTCGCAAGTTCTTGTTTTGCTCACCAGCAGGGTCCTGCAAAGTGCATTCTGCATTCATTTCAAAACATTTCTTTCATTTGTCCAAATTCACTAAAATATGTTAAAAGCTGAGAAAATCTTTGTCGCCATATTTATTACAACATTTCAGCCATTGTATGCTCCGAACTTCTTCAGGTGGTTGGAATGCCAAACTGAACCCTTTATTTTGCTCACTGGGGTAGACTGTTCTACTAATCACTCTATTGTTAATTGCTTTTATGAATATACCAGTATTTTCCTCTACAACTGTGTTTGTCTTGATTCATACACCAACACACGGGGAACCTCACAACATCTCAACACTGGGTATTGAACTCACACTCGCACAGTGGATAAAGGCATTAATTAAATCCAGTGACAGGACCCAAAGAGTGTAAGTTAACAGTCTACCCAAGTGAGCAAAATAAAGGGTTCAGTTCGACATTCCAACCACCTGAAGAATTTCAATACCCAGTAGAGTCAGTGGAGAACGTGGAGATAACTGACATCCATTAAACATGGCATGTGGAACTAGAACAGTCTACCCCAGTGAGCGAAATAAAGTGTTCAGTTCAGCATTCCAACCAACTGAAGAAGTCCGAAGCATACAATGGCCGAAATATTATAATAAATATGGCGACAAAGATGAGGACAAAAATATATAAAAATTGGACAGTTATTTCAAGTTTACATAAATATAAAAATTATTAAATTATGCAAATTTCTTAGAATGTTAATGCTTATTAATTAACAATGATTGACAATGCTTTAAGAAATTCACAGACTATTATATTTAATACTACAAGTGGATATAAACAGAAGGTGGCTGCATAGTAGCAATAAGAGAATCAAAAGTTCAGAGGGTAGGTTTATCCATCAAAGATGTTGTTGTTGTACTATCTGTTCCATGCCAGTGGCTGTCCTCTCCTCCACTGCTTGGACAGAATCCTTGAACTTGTTCTATAACATCTGTTCCGTAGCAGTCGTATAACCAGCTAAAACCAGTGGCCTGAGCAGAGACACTCAGGTTCCCACGTTAAAACAAACTAACCATTGGAGAGTCGAAGGTAAATACTCAGAGAATCCAAAGTAAGGAAGACAGCTTCCAGTAAAGTCTTTGGCACTAAATCAACAAAGGTTCTTTCATGGAACATCAAGATTTGAAATATAATGGATGCTAGTTCAAATCTCACTTGAGATTTATTTTATCTTTCTGAGTTATGTTCTTTAACAATCACAGTATAATGATAAAGAGCAAGAGAAACAAGATGAAAGAAATTAATAATGCTAAGAATGATTATGTACACTATTTACATTATCCAGACTATTGTCCTCATCTTTGTTGCCATATTTATTACATTTCGGCCATTGTAAGCTCCGGACTTCTTCAGGTGGTTGGAATGCCAAACTGAACCCTTTATTTCGCTCACTGTGATAGACTGTTCTAGTACCGTGTGCCATGTTTTAAGTGATGTCAGCTATCAGTTATCTCCTGTTAATTCCCCTCTCCAAGTTCTTTACTGCCCTAACCGGGTATTGAACTCACACTCTTTGGGTCCTGTCACTGGATCTAACCAATGCCTTTATCCACTGTACATGTGTCCTTGAGGAGATAACTGATAACTGACATTCATTAAAACATGACATGTGGAACTAGAACAGTCTAACTAAGTGAGCGAAATAAAGGATTCAGTTCAACATTCCAACCACCTGAAGAAGGCTGGAGCGTACAACGGCCGAAACGTTGTGATAAATATGGCAACAAAGATGAGAACAATAGTCCCAATAATGTAAATAGTGTACATAATATCTCATCTCTGAAATATAGACAGATACTGAAAGGATAAAACGTTTTAATAAATATGGTGACAAAGATGAGGACAATAGTCCGAATAATGTAAATAGTGTACATAATACCTCATCTCAGAAATATAGACAGATACTGAAAGGCCGAAACGTTGTAATAAATATGGCGACAAAGATGAGGACAATAGTCCGAATAATGTAAATATTGTACATAATACCTCATCTCAGAAATATAGACAGATACTGAAAGGCAAAACGTTGTAATAAATATATGGCGACAAAGATGAGGACAATAGTCCCAATAATGTAAATATTGTACATAATATCTCATCTCAGAAATATAGACAGATATTGAAAGGCCGAAACGTTGTAATAAATATGGCGACAAAGATGAGGACAATAGTCCCAATAATGTAAATATTGTACATAATATCTCATCTCAGAAATATAGACAGATACTGAAGAATGATTATCCAAAACAGAAACAACAAATAAATTGTTAATCATATAAGATTAACCCATTCCAGTTATCAATATTACCTGACACTGACCTTTATTTTTCTAGTTTTAATTATAAAGTGAGAAAAAAATGTCATCAACATCACCATAGAATTAATTAATCTGGATGTCAAAGTTGGGGGCTGAAATAATAATCATATTCAAGATATACAAGTTGAAGAGATGCCTTAAAATTGTTAAACAAACAAGCGGCTTGAAATAAAGGATAGCCGAGAATTGAGAAAATTATAATAGAACATTATTAGAAAAACAGGTTAGGTTGGTGGGTTTAATGACATTTCAACACTTGCTCAGATATTTCATGTTGAATATAAGTGTCAGTAAACAAAAATCAATGAATTTTCAAAGGAATATACATAGCCAGACTTGCACTAAGGGAAAAATAAAAGGTAGACATAGACCCTGTTTAGGCACCCAAGTCAGAAAAAAGATAGACATAGACCCTGCTTAAGTACCAATGTAAAAAAAAAAAAAAAAAAAAAACAAAACATGGAGATATAACACAGTTTGGGGACTTCAGTGAAAACAGTAGACTCATTTTTAATAAACTTTGTATATGGAGTTTATTTTATTTTAATATTTTTACAATGATGAAGGTTACATAGTAAGAGGTACAGTTTCTGGAACAGGATTCCTACAGATGTATGTAAAAAAATTCCAAGACTTTTCAAGGACTATGTTAAGAAGTTTCAATTGAATGGTCATCAATTTCAAAAATACCAACTTTGTGATTTATTTTTTTAATAGTTTCACAGATGAGATGTTCAAAGAAAAGCTACAGTTGGTTCCAATAATTCATGTCACACGGATCAGTTGAAAGCAGTGAAGAAATCAAAGTGTTGAAGGCTAAAACACAACTGAATGCTGACCTGGTTATGTTATGCATTTTGTGTAGCATTCTACACAATTTGGAGTTCTACTAGATTTGAAAATTTTCAATTACACACTTTAATTCTTACTGCTACACATTTCAGCTATCTAGACTACTCATGGTTTGTGAATGTCACAAAAATTCTTGACTGCTTCACATTTCCAACCTCAAGGTATTCGTTGTATACTGTTCTGGCATTGGAATCACTGCAGAGAAGAGCCTTAGTCATGGAAACATTCCCAGCACCTCCAACTGTGGCCAAATTGTCTGTGACAAGGTGCTGTGCAACCAGTCTGCTATTTCATATTGTCAATGGGAATTTCCTTATTGACTGAGAAACCTCTCTCCACCAAGGCCTGTCCATGAGAGTACCAGCAATCTGCAAACAATTTTCCACAGTTTTTGATATTCTATGTTGCTAGACATAGAAGAGTAGAACAAAGCTGAAATTCTTGAAAGCCATATTTCCAGCTGCCTCCTCCTCAGACACTTTGTACTGACTGACTGACTGACGATGTCATCACAATCAGACTTGCTGACTTGTTTTCTGCCCATCATGTGGGAAAGACATCTTTTTAGACTGTCTTCTGTGGCATTTTTTCCACAAATGATTCCAGGGTTCAGACATGCAAGTGACCTTACAAGAGGGTATTTAAGAGGAGACTTTGCCAGAAGTTTCTATATAATGGTGGTGAACATCATCTTATTTGCTAGTCTGCATGCAAACAGATCTTTTGTTTACACATTTCCTTTTTTGGATAAATTTTGCATTGCTCTATCTGCCAGAAATTCATACTCAATCTTTGCAGCATCCTTATGCATGTTTCGGTTTGACAAAATTCTTAGAACTTCATTCAGTTTGGGAAATTTTAGTGTGCCCTTCCTTTATAAATCTTCTTAACAGTTTTATCATCATGCTAAAAAGATCATCTGCAAAGAAAGGAAGCAACAATTTATTGCACTGATATTTTATCAGAAAAGGTTCAATGCTTTTCGAAACAGACACAAAAATCTGAAGTTTCACGGGAAATAAAACATCATTCACGTTTGATAGCACCACAGAAAAATACATGGTCTGGGGACATTTTTCTATTTTTTTTTTTTTATTTAATTAAGCTTACAAATTTGATGACATCTGGTGAAATATCTAGAAGGCATTAACATTTTTGTACATTTTCTAGCTATCTATAGCAGAAATACAAAAGTAAAAGAACAGGGTTACCAGATTAAACTTTTAAACCCAAGCAGTAAAAGCCAAAAAAGCTTTAATATATTTCATCATTCTTTTACACTTACAGCAAAAGCTAAAGATACAGGTCATTGCAAACTTTAAAAATAACATTCTTTTATTTTCTATTCCTATCCTAAGACACATCAAAGGCCCATTTTATTTTATTTTAAAAAAAAAAAAAAAAAAAAAAAAAAAAAGGGGTCATCCTTCCCATCTACATTTTCTTCGAGTCAAATTTGATTCTCAAACTTGTTACGTTCGGCAACAATTTAAATAAATGTATTTTACACAGATACACACTGACACAGTACACGTAAAAAAATACCTATTTGTTCAGCATGAATTCACCCACCAGTTAACGAGAGATCAAAAGGACATTTTACTTTTGAAATTGACATATGAATAAAATTTCTTCAATTGTTTGAGTTTTAAAAAACACTGATAAATGTCTTGAGATTTTACTAAAATGTATTTCATTACTGTAAAATAATTTATTACTTTACTTTCAACTACAAATTCAATGAGTGTGAATCAATTTATCTTTGACAGAGATGTTTACTTGTCTCTGACACATCTTTTCCTCTTTTCTTGTTGAGTGAGGGTAGCAGCTAGGGGAATACACACCATATTTTCTCCTTTTCTTTCTCATCACCAAGACAAAAAAATACAGATGTAACTACGAAGTCATGAAGACGTTCTAATCAAGGAAACAAACCACCATTTGCAATAATTGCCAAATATTACTGACAACTAAAAAACATATTTCTTAAAGGACACATTCAGCTTTTAAAAAAGCCAGAATTCTGGGATTTGGCATTTTGACTTTCATGAATTGAGAAACAGGATATGTGGACAGTGCAATTTAGAAAATTCCAGGACTTTTCAAGTAACTTTTTGCGTTATTGCAGTTTTTCCAGGACTTTTCAAGTCCTGGAAAAGGTCCTGTCAATTTTCCAGAACTTTTCAAGTTTTCCAGGACCTGTAAAAACCCTGTGGAGAGATGTGAGGAAGATAACAGTTAACCTTAGACTAGAATCGATTGAGATTAGACTGATCATAGAAGCATCAACTTGGATGTCGGTTCCACAAAGCAGCTGCTCAAGTGGAACTTACATCTCACCAATGGAACACAAAGGGAATGAGAGTGGTTCACTCCAATGTTTATGGCTTGGCGGGTCTTAGCCGTGAAGGTTAGAACTGGTGAAATTAAGGAATGTCGTTCATCTGATCATTTTCTATGGATTTTGTCATTAGTCTGAAATTCTTTCTCTTTGTCTTTCTGCATTATTAATATTACTTACCTTCCTACTGCATTCTTTTTCAAAAGGCTCTCAATTGCAGTATCCTCACTGTTAATCTAACTCAAAGTTGTTTTCTGTTGCCATAGCAGGATATGACAACACAACTATGAAATTCAAATACACTATCCTTCAGGGATCAGAATTACCTTCAGTGGCAGGAGAAACTTTTTGTATAGCAAATGAACTCACAGAGTGATAAGGGTTAATAAACCATCAAATAAAATGAAACCTAAATAAACTTTCTTTTCTCATTTTATAGACATACATTCCTGCTGATGAAATAGTAATATGTAAAAAAAAAAAAAAAAAAAAAAAAAAAGGTGTTATTAACAGAAGTCTTAACCTTGAGCAATCTGCGTTATTAATATTACTTCCCTTCCCCTGCATTCTTTTTCAAGGCATCTCAATTACAGTAACCTTACTGTTAATCTAACTCAAAGTTGTTTTCTGTTGCCATAGCAGGATATGACAACACAACTATGAAATTCAAACTCACTATTGTTCAGGGATCAGAGTCACCTTCAGTGGCAGAGTAAACTTTTAGTACAGCAACTGAAGTCACATACAAGTGTGATAAAGAAAGGTTAACAATCTTAAATCTCTGAAGAGGACATTGTTCAGAATTATACCCTAGTCCATGCGTAACAACCTGAAAGCGGTCACCTTTTTGGAATGTTTTAGTCTGCCTGCAGGAGATGCAATCAGCATTTTCTAAGCCCTATGAACAATTTCACTACTTTCATGAATAACAAAAATATAAAGAAGAAAAATGATAATCAAATCTATCACTGAATAACGATAACTTGATCTGCAATATTAAATCTATATAACAACAATTCATTTATACAGATCAGATAAACATGGAGAAATGTTCTAGTTTAGCATTATAATTAAATGATAACTTAAAACTTAAATTTTTAAAAGCTAATACGTTAAAAACATGCTCCAGCTTTCCATTAGTAAGCACTGAGAATTTGGTGGCCCTGAAGTTAACCAATTCTTAACTTATTCATAGATATGAAGACAGACACAAGACATTTGGTGAATTATAGTTATTCTGACCAAATTCTTTCCTTGAGATTTGAAATTCCTGCCCTGGATGCCAAGTTCTTCCTGTCTGAGCATCACTGATATAAAAGAACTGACAGTCTGAAGACATAGGATTTATTTCAAATGTCAAGCTCATCAAATAAATAAATAAATAATATGTATGTTTAACAAGAGTAAACGGCTCCATTGCCTGATTGGCAATAGGAGACTTGATGAGAAAAAGAAGAACCAATTTTCAGCTTCACTCTTTACAAGAAACACTATCTGTATTTCCAATTTGTTGCTTAAAACCAGATATTTCTAATGCATGATTTATCATCAGTTGTACAAAACATAATTCTTGGAATGCCACATATAATATTCTTGGAAAATATCAACTGTCCAGGATGACTAATGTTTTATAAAAAAAAAAAAAAAAAAAAAAAAAAAAGGAATATTGCTGCCATAACTGATTTGGAGCTGTTCACGCCTCACTTTCAAGTCTTCATGAAATTCAGAATCATTTCCAGTTTTTTTTTTTTTGAGAGAAAAATTATTTTCAACTCTTCAACCTCTTTCCCCAAAGAAACAACTTTGCAAGCTTGTTGTTACTCTCTTGCTATCTCCATGGCAAATGTTCAGATGTGCTCCATTCATTATTTCTACCAGTTTAGACCTTTACAGCAAGGACATACCATGCTACTTCCAAGAAGGCAAATCACCTGCATTTCCTCCATGTTCCTTAAATTTGGAAATAGGTTCCCATTGATTTGTAAACTGCCAACCATAAAGAGAAGTGGACATTGTTATTCATGAATATATTTTGCTATTTCCTTTAACAGATTATTAGCAATTTATCAAAATAAAATAAAAAATAAAAACAATGAATAATTTTACAAGCAATAAAGATATACACTGAAGATTCTATTTTTCCTACAGGAACCAATAAAGAAATATATTAAATAAATTTCAGTGTTGTATTATATAAATGTTATATAAATATGTTATACAAATATATATGTTGTATTATATAAATTTCAGTATTTACTTACAATGCAAACAGTTTTTATGTCATCTACACATTATAGAGGACAATTATTCTGGGTCACATTCCTATGAATATTTTGTAACCTAGGGAAGGTTACTGAATAGAATAATTAAACGAAGGTTGGTAATGAACAATAATACTTAAGACAAGAACAACACATATAAGATTCGCCAGCAGTGCGAAGTAGTAGTAGTAGTAGTCAACTGCTAGAAGTGATTCACGTGAATTCCACAATGAATCTCCAACTGAAGACCAACAGACAGCATTTACTACTGTATTTATATGAATGGGGACATACCCATTATTGTCCGTAGGTATGCTACAACAGAATATAACAAGCTGAGAACTAAGTCCATGTAAGAAAGAAGAAACAAATATAAAGTAACAATGTAGTGCTTTCATTCTTTAGGCAACAATTGATTTCAAATAAAACTAAACATCTTTTTCTATTAAGATTTAGGATGAGCATTCTATTAGAAATAACACAGGTTACGCTGACCTAATATTTACTTGCAACTATTAATAAGGAGCGCCTACGTGGCTGAGATTGTCTAAGGCATGTCAGATCATTGCAACTATATATTCATAAGATATGAATTTAAATGAATATGTACTTATAACATAAATAAAACACTTTACATAGGGCATAAATACTATACACTGATCCTAGGAAGACATGTTTTTGATGTTACCTAGAGTACACTGCCTGCATCCACTAGAGATGACAAAGACATCCCCAAAAAGGACTACTTATCAAGTAAATGCTTACAACCTCAAATATAAATGATTAATATTTACCTGCAAGTAAATGCTTAGATAATTAAATACCAATGTCCAACATTTACCTTTTCCCAAATGAAAGAAATGACTGACATCTCAAGAAATCAACTCAGATATTATGATCTGAGGGAGAAGTGCCAATGTGTAATTAAATAATCCTGTCATTTCTAACAAGTTTAATCTAGTATATAATGTTTTTGTTTATTGAGAAGAGGAAAAAGGGAGCGAGAAGAGGAAAAAGGAGAGCGAGAAGAGGAAAAAGGAGAGCGAGAAGAGGAAAAAGGAGAGCGAGAAGAGGAAAAGGAGAGCGAGAAGAGGAAAAGGAGAGCGAGAAGAGGAAAAGGAGAGCGAGAAGAGGAAAAGGAGAGCGAGAAGAGGAAAAGGAGAGCGAGAAGAGGAAAAGGAGAGCGAGAAGAGGAATAAGGGAGCGAAGAGAGAAAAGGATAAAAAAGATTTGAGATTGTTAGATTTTGAAAACTGAATTAGGTGAAGAATTTTTCAGCACCCCCTTATGCTTAAATTTAAACAGTGTGGTCCCTATTTCTGTTTAGTAAATCTGGCATTCTTCTGATGTAAATCAAAGATCAGACCATCACATGGATTAGCCTTCTCAGTCTTTTTGTATGCCTGCAAATCTTGGTCATTAACAGCAGAATTACAATGAAAAATCCAAACATTAGAAATGAGATGATACAAGGCATCTCCTACATAGACATGGAGTGAGAGAAAAGACATGGAGTGAGAGAAACGACATGGAGTGAGAGAAACGACATGGAGTGAGAGAAACGACATGGAGTGAGAGAAACGACATGGAGTGAGAGAGAAAGACAAGAAATAGACATCAGGGACCTCATAGTGAGAGAAATTGAAATAGTATGGAGTGAGACAGTCTTTCTACTGCTACCTTACAAGGTACGACCCCTCAAGCAAAAGAAGAGAAGGCAGACCAAAGGGAAAATGGGATGACAATGTCATTAAGAGAAATGGAAGTTAATTCATAGAGACTCAAACATTGGCATTTAAGCAAGACATATGAAGGTGCAGAAAAACCACATCTGGAAATGGGCTGATGATGATGATGACCTCCAATAGAACACTAGATAATTGAAAATCTTAGAAGTGGTTAGTACTTTTGAACAGAAGACTGCTTATTTTTTTTCTATCTACCTTAACTGAATGCAGAGACAGTCATTAATTATGCCAGACTGGGAAATTGGACAATTATTCCAAAGATTGTTTAACCAACATCATTCCATTGCATCTGAATTCATATTTTGCTTGCAGGAGATGAATGAAATGAGGAGTAGATCTCAGACCAAAGGGAAAATGGGATGACAATGTCATTAGAAAGAAATGCTACTTTGGGTCAGATTTAATTAATGCCAGATTCAATCAACTCAAACATTGGCATTTAACTAAAAAACAAATACCATGAAGGTTATAGATGATTTTTACAACCACATCTGGTCATGGGACTGATGATGATGATGATCCTCTCCAAGAGGAACAATAGATACATTGAAAATCTGCCATAGACCAGTGGTTAATACACTTTTGAACAGAAGATATGCTTATTTTTAATACTGTTTATCATCTACCTTAATTTGAATAAAATAACAAGGAAAAAGTCACCTGTCGGACCTCGGCCCATTTAAGTAATTATGCCAGACTGGGAAATTGGATGCAATTATTCCAATAGATTGTTTAACCAACATCATTCCATTGCATCTGAATTCATATTTTGCTTGCAGGGAGATGAATGAAAATGAGGAGTAGATCTCTGTTGTATAAGCCTCAGCTTAAAGTTGCTGATCTACTTGCAAATTTGTTGATTTATGAGAATCACTGAAGTTATTAGAAACAGGTTGCTACTTTGGGTCAGATTTTAATAATGCCAGATTCAATCAACTGTGATTTCTGACATTAAGACCAGGTTTTATCATATGTAGAGCATTTGCTTAAATACTTGTATCTATAAAAAAACAAATAACCATAAATAAAAATGTCTTTTATAAATAAATTTTTATACCTTCTACTTAACATTCATTTGTTTATGCAACAGTTATGAATGGTAGTTAATTTTTCTGATTGTAATTCATTTGTGTAAAACTGCCTTTAGCAGTTGATGCCTGTTTGAACGAACATGAAAATTTGTCAGGTAAATGTTATTTAAAGTTTTCTATCTCTGGTTTTACTTGTATTATCCACTTAAATAAAATATATATATATATATATATATATATATATATATATATATGACAAAGTGAATAATACACGTCAGCAATTACTAGTTTTCCTATTGTCATTTTTATTCATAAATATTGTTTCTCTACTGGTTAAATCAGAAATTTTATATAATTTTATATATATATATATATATATATATATATATATATATAGCAAAATGTCTTAAAATAATTGTCAAACTTTGTCCATTTCATGATATATATATATGAAATGGACAAAATTCAACAATTATTTTAAGATTTTTTATGCTTATACATTATTTTTATAGATACAAATATTTAAGTAAATGCTCTGTTCATAATAAACAGTATTAATAACATTTACCAGCCAGAATGTATAAACATAAAAATGTCTTAAAATAATTGTCGGACTTTGTCCATTTCATAAAGTGTGACGTCATTTGTTTATATTTGGATACACATTGAGCAGATATGAATGTACATGAGAGATTCATGGATGAAGTTTACAAGCAGTAAAATCAACCTTGCTAACTGAACGATCCTCTGTAGCTCAATCGGTTAAGGCACATCAGGCTATATGGTGGTTCCATTTAGGATAAAGGTTCAATTTCTGTCAGAGGATGAATATTTTGTATGAAAATTTCTGACATTCAGGCTGGTAACTGTTATTAATACTGTTTATTATAACCACAGCATTTACTTAAATATTTGTATCCATAAAAAAAAAATGTATAAACATAAAAATGTCTTTATATATATATATATATATGAAAACATTAGAGAGAATACAAGTTTGGATGGATTTGTTTAATAAATCCTAACCTCCAATATCACAGGTTACATAAACTGTATTACTAGCAACAGCCCGGATGAAATGAAACTTGGCAGGAATTGCCATCTTCTTGTTCAAATTAACATTTCTTTCTGCTACCAAAAAAACCTAATTTTTTGTTAAGCTGTCTGATAGCAAAACTTTTCCATTTTATTCTCTCCTTTTGGTTGAAGTGGTAAGTCTAAAAAAATCTCACAGTAAAAGTATGTAATAACTCAGCTTACAAACTAATTGTGTCACTATGATGATCATCAAATGAATTAATATTAAATCTTTCAAAAGGAGCATTTCTAAAAAAGGTGCCCAAAAGACATTTAAAGAAAAAAAAAATGAATAAATAAATAAAGACGTAATTTCCCCAAGACTAACTCAACTCCTCACCTGTTTGCTCTAACAACTTTGAAATAATTAATATTCCCTGAAGGAAAAAGCAAAAATATATTTTTAGTCATTCCTTGAACCATTTTCTGACAGACAAGCACAAAAAAAACAGGGTAGAAATACCTGGCACCTTTATTTTGTAAAACTGCCAATTTGTCTTCATTCCAAGCATGTTTGCCTGTCCTCGGAATGATAGAGCAAGGGTGCATTTCCCTAACCCCGACCCTTCTCCATTCCTCTGGGCACACTACTTTCAGTTGCAAAACAACCAACAAGGAACAAATTCAAGAAGACAAATAAAGGAAAAGTGGTTTGAATTTGCCAAAACTTTAGTCATTAAGTTTCTATAAGATATTTTCTTTTTCTTTTTTATCCCAGCAGCATCTGAGATAAAATAAAAAATGCATAGGCCTTACATAAAGATTCAATCTAAAAAGGCAATATATTTGATGGCTTAACAGAAATCATATCACTTGAAGACTTTCAACAATGACAACAACAAAAATGGATATCACATTAACTCGAAGAGAAAATAGCATGATCAAAAAGTTGACATTCCACATTAATTTAAATAAACGGTTAGGAAAGAAATCCCCATCAATACTGGAAAGAGCAATAATAACTACTGGACTTGAGAAACCTATTTTCCTGAAAGATTGTTTTAAGAGAGAAAGATTGTTTTAAGAGAGAAAGATTGTTTTAAGAGAGAAAGATTGTTTTAAGAGAGAAAGATTGTTTAAGAGAGAAAGATTGTTTAAGAGAGAAAGATTGAGAGAAAGATTGTTTAAGAGAGAAAGATTGTTTTAAGAGAGAAAATTGTTTTTAGAGAGAAAGATTGTTTTAAGAGAGAAATTGATTTAGAGAAAAGAGAGAGAAAGATTGTTTTAAGAGAGAAAGATTGTTTTAAGAGAGAAAGATTGTTTTAGAGAGAAAGATTGTTTTTAAGAAAGATTGTTTTAAAGATTGTTTTAAGAGAGAAAGATTGTTTTAAGAGAGAAAGATTGTTTTAAGAGAGAAAGATTGTTTTAAGAGAGAAAGATTGTTTTAAGAGAGAAAGATTGTTTTAAGAGAGAAAGATTGTTTTAAGAGAGAAAGATTGTTTTAAGAGAGAAAGATTGTTTTAAGAGAAAGATTTTATAAATTTCAACCAATAGTAGTACTGGATACAACAAGATGGGAGCCACACAGTAAAAAGACAAGACGCCGGGTGCCAAATGGTAAAAAAAAAAAAAAACATGATGCCAGGAGCAGCACTCTACAACAACAAGACGACGGGAGCCACACTCTACGACAACAGCAACAACAAGGTGAAGGGAGCCATTCGCTAATACAGCGATGAGGTGAGAGCCACACACTACTGCAACAAGGAGATGGGAACCACAGGCAACAACAACAACAGCAAGAAAACAAGAGCCACAAAGAACATGAGAACAGGAACAATTGGCAAATGGGCATTTTGTTCTGTGAGATACACTATCTTTTCTTTAATTCAAAATTATAAAAAAACCAACATTTCAGTCAGAATGCTATAACCACTTTACTACATCATTTTTTGTATGTGAACACAATTTTTATCTTGTGATCGGTTTGCTTTATTACTGTCACTTTCCAGCTATGAGTTTGCTTAGCATTATTATGAGAAATAATAATTGGTTAGTATTTTTTCTCTTTCTCAATTTAACTCTTTACAGTAATTATATATATGTTTGTCTAGCATTATTTTGCCCTGGTCTCTTTCTACCTGTTCTTATTTATTGAGAATTTATGTCAATTACACTCAACCATAGTAAATTATTCTACAATCAACCTTTTAAATTATCTCAAAAGAAATTCTACTTTATTTTAGAATTGTATATTTTGGTCTTTCAAAACACTAATCATTTTTAAACCCAAACAAATCTATTTACCAATAATACCGTTACTATACCCTAAATAATGCTCTAAACAATTCAAGATTTTATAGAGAAGCTGTTCCAAATTTAGATTTTATGCAGGCTGAATAACTGCAATGTCTTTGGATTCGGATTTGTTCAATAAACTTCAACGTCTACAGTAATTTACTGGATGTTTGCCATAGAACAACAGCGAGCAAGACATTGCTTGGGAATTTGAAACTCAATTGCTGTTCTCTAGAGAGTGTGTGTGTGTGTGTGTGTGTGTGTGTGTGTGTGTGTGTGTATATATATATATATATATATATATATATATCAGGGTTCCCAATCTTTTTTAGGAAATCATTTTCCAGTAGAGCACTTGTTTACAAATGTTTCATAACTTACCATTATATCTAATATTGACACGTTTAACCCCCACCACTCCAGAAGTAAGGAAAAAATGTAAGTTCCCATCTGGTTAGTTGTCTTTTCCAATGCTGTTCCAGAAATGGGTGATCATTCTACATTTAATTAGAATGTGAAAGTGAACCCCCCACTTTTAAAATGCAAAATAATTGTTTTTTTTGTTTGTTTTTTTTTTTAAATATTAAAAATGACAGATGTCGCAGTTATCTCCCTTTAAGTTAACACACCCAGTTTTTGTTCACCACTGCAGTAGCCAAGTATTGAGCTCACAAGTCTTTGGGTCGAAACACTGGATCCAACCAACACTTATCCACTGGGCCATGTGCCCTAAAGAGTTGTGTGCTCATTATATAACTATGCCCATGAAGAACAAAAACTTGGAGAGTTGAGTTGAGACATCTGGAAGAGGCATGGCACATGGAACTAGAACAATCTGCCTCAGTGGATGAAATAAAGGGTTCAGTTCGAAATTCCAATCACCGAAATGATGTGAATATGGCAATGAAGATGAGGACAATAGTCCAAATAATTTAAATAATTACAATACCTGATCTCAGAAATATACAGTTACTAAATTGTTCAGTTATCTATATTAGATCATTTTACCCCTGTTGAAATGAATCAATATAAAAATCTTAAGTAAATAAATACAGTAAATGGTTCAAACTATTATTTAATTCATATTCTCTCAATGCTTAAAATGCTGATTATATTAATGGGAAAACATAATAAAAATAAGAAAATTAGTTAAATGAAATAATTAAAACAGAGAAATGTACATTTGTTTAAAAAAAAAAAAAAGAAACTTAGATTTGACTTACTGTAAAGATCTCTGAATGGTTGAATGATAAAAGCATTCTATTCCATAGAAAAAAGGAATGCAGGATTGATCCATACAAAGAGGTACATTTTCTTTAATAAGGCTTTATGCAAAGTTTAACCTTTGCACCAGTAAAAAAATAGTCTGCCAAAAGGACGTTTTTTTTTTTTTCTCTCTTGACACTACTATTACTGTATACTTTCTCAGCAATATTTATCATTTTTTAAAAAAAAGCTATGTTTAAAATTTTAATAACAAAAATGTTACACACTATTTAATTGTTGCATTATTTATTTAAAAAAAAAAAACTTTTTTGCAAGTACATAGAATAAACATTGCCAGTCTTTTAATGATCTAGGCTGGTAAACTCTAATTTCACTTAAACTATATAAATAAACTGGGATGTCTACTCAAACACATGTACACACTAAAATTATGTTTATAGTATGAAACGAAAAAATTTTTTAAAAAAATCTACAGGAACAAATATATACATTTGTTTTTTACCATTTGATGCATCTCCATTTCATGTATACAGCAATTGTCAGGCATTATATATATATATATATATATATATAATCTTAATATCAAAATAATGGATATGATCAGAAGCAAAAAAAAAAATACCCATCACAATAATTCTGAAGCAGGTATATATAAAATAAACTATCACAACTGCTTCTCACAATACATTGGAGAAACTTGCAGAAATTTAAAAACCATATCTATGAAAGCAAAAAAGATCTACACAATTTATCAAATGCATTAGTTATACATACGTATAAATAGTACAACTTTCATCTAAACAATGCCACGCTTATTAAAAAATCTTTGCACATATTTTTTATCTTTTTTAAACTATCATGGCTTTATGTGACAGTGCATGTTATGTCATCTTACTTATTATAAAACACAGATTGTGTGTGTGTGTCTGTACGTTTATATATTGGATCGGATTTCCTACATTTTTCAACCGATTTCAACAAAACTTCACAGGACTGCGTAAAATTATCTTGCGGTGCTTCTGACAGTGCCAAAAATTGGAAAAACAATTGTTTTGCACAAAATCAATTTTAAAACACGATTCTGTTGCAAGAATGAAAGGGAGACAACTCATATCAAGTTATACTTATTGTAAAACACAGGTTGTGTATATGTGTGTGTGTTCATTTATATATGGGATCGGATTTCCTACATTTTTCAACCAATTTCAACAAAGCTTCACTTTTTTTTTTTGGCAGGTAGTGTTTCTTATTGTCTTGCACACCTTTTTCTTTATTTTTACATTCAGAATGCTTTAAAAATTCCATTTACAAGGCAATTGTTTATAATAAAATTCTATTCAATCAGTAGACTCATAACGATTGAAAACAATGTTTTTGTTTGAGTTTGACCAATTCGTAAAAAAAAACAAAAACAAAAAAAAAACTAATTAAGACATGTGTGTCCGTCAACCTTAAACAATAATCTTTGTCAATTTTATTTTTCAGTCTTTATGATGGTTAATACTTGATCTATCTCTTACTGTTACATCCCCGGACAACGCCGGGCTCTACTGCTAGTTTTTAAACACACATACACCATGACTGAATTTTAAAATATGAATGCAACTATTAAATGCTTGCAGATAATCATTATTTAATAAACAAAGAAGTTACACATGATTTTGTTCATACAAGATAGTACTGAAAAATTTCCAGACTGCACATATTGAGATAATACCATTCAATGAAAATGCATTAACACTCACTGTTACCCAGATTACTAAAAAGAAAAAAAAAAAAAAAAAAAAAAAAAAAAAAAAAAATCAAAATAAATAACACGTCTTTTACCCTTTACACAAAGAATTTTTGAGCATAATTGTAAATAAATGACTCTTCAGTGGATAAGCAGATTTTAAATACCAATACTTTTACAATTTTTTTTATTTTTTTTCTTGCAGTGGTTGGGGGGGGTTGGTTTAGGGGATTTTAAACAACTGAATCAACAGAAATGTAAACTACCAATTGCACTAATCTCCCCTTATTAAACTGTCTTCAGCAAAGTGTTGAGCAAATGCTGCTTTGCATTAAAATTCCAAGAAAAACAAAATGTTTGAAAGAGAGAATGTCTGAGAGTTCAACACAAATCTAGCAAAACAAAAAAAGAGAGAGAGAGCGAGACAGGCAGCAAGCCAGGTTTTGTGGAGTTATGCAAACATAAGAAATAATGAAGAATTCATTGCATGATAAAAGCAAGATTCCACATTAAAATCCAGCCAACATACAGAGATCCAGATGTAGATTTCAACAAAATATACAAAGCATTCTTTATTTGCATCAATTAAACTAAGGTTTCTTTTTTCCTAATATAAAGTTTGTACCAAATTATTTTGCTTAGATATTAAAAATATATTCAAATGAGGGAAAGAACAAATGGAGTAAAAATCCAGTTCATAGCATTTATTTTTAAAAAAAGTGCTCAATACAAAATAGAGCAAAATATAATATTTTTATTATAATAAATTACAATAAAAACATTTTACATCGCAACACAAAAACTTTCATGTTTCAGTACTAAAACTGTACTTCCTCAGATGATGGTAGATAACTTGTATAAAAAAAAATGTTATCTACCATTACCTGAGGAAGTACAATGTTAGTACTGAAACCTGAAAGTTTTTGTGTAGCAATGTAAAATGTTTTTATTGTAATTTATTATATTAAAAATATATACGTATTTGGAAACAATGCTAAAAATAAAAAATAACCGTATTTTCAAATGATGCTAAATAAGTTTTTTTACCAAATGATTTAATCTTAAAATATTTTTTATTAGAATAAAAAGTTTAATCATACAAGGTTGATTTGTTTTTTTTTTCAGAATAATTTATCCCAACAATTTTCTGTATTTAACATATTGTTGGGATTGATACTGCAATAAATATTTTTCTCTTATATGTTTTTAGTTCAATTATCTATAATTATGACAATAGCTAAAATATTCTTTTTTAAATTTTTTCAAATTATGACAGGTTAATTTTTTTTCTTAATCAAATTTATTGTCAATGTTGTTTAATTATATTTTAAGATAGAATATTTTTTTTTAAGTAAATAGTTTTGATTTCAATAGTTAAAAACAAACCTCTTATTTAAAAAGTGCTTATTAAATAAATATATCAATTTTAACAAGGAAATAGTAATAAGAACGACCTTAAAATTACTAATGTTTAAAAATGTAGTAGATGTGTACAGTGATTTGACCGATTTCTGATAGTTGACAGTCAAACATTCCAAAAGACTGACAAAAACAAGGTCAATTTTTTTAATTGGCTCACCAAAACAAGGTTCAAATCTCATCACGGTTGATTTGTCAGCAAGGTGAATTCCTGATATAAGCGGACTGGAGGGGAAATGATCCCAGCATGCAGCACCTTTGGAAAATGCCTAAAAAAACATACCACAGGTTTTCCCAAGCCTTGTGAGTGAAATTGGGTAGACGGAACACTTGGGGCCGTCAACAGCTGTGCTAGCACAAAGTCATAAGTCATTTTTTTTAGAAAATCAACATTGCACACAGTGTGAAAACTGGAATTTGATGTGATAAGAACTGACACCAGAAATTAGATCCATAGCTTTTAGTAATTTTTGAGCATTTAGGGTTAAAGATGAATCTGAAAAAACATCTACAGAAATATCTAATTTCTGCAGGTTTTTGCTTGCAAACTGACTTCAGAATTTTGCTATTTCAAGAATAAATCCAAATAAAGTTGATATATTTCGTATCAGATACATTGAATGGAAAATATAATCAAACCAGAATTCTAATTATGAAGCAAAATATGGATTTTTTTTTTCTTTTTACTGTATTCAATAAGTAAAAACTGTAAAAAAAATTACAAAAAAAAAAAAAAGGCTTTGTTAGGTCATTTGATAGATCAAAATAAAAACAAAAAACATAAGTGTCTATAAGGTCATAATACTGCTGGGCACATATTATACAAAATGTTTTAAATTTGAATTGTTTATTGAAAAAAACATTAAAGCTACTGCACTGTGTAACATATTACATAATAATATAGCTAAATTTTTCAGTATAATTTCCCTTTGAAGTAAATTAAGTTCTTATTTGATGACACTAATTTAGTAATAATGCGCTTGTGCCATGCAACTTGTCCAGATAAAATTCGTAAAGTTTCAGTAAATTATAAATTTTATTAGGCTGTGCTATAAGGCTTTCACTGATCACCAGTATGAAATTCCAAAACACTGATTTTCAACATAAATGTAATATCTTAAACTCATTTCCTCAAAAAACAGTAATGATTTGGAAAAAAATATTTTGTTTCATTATTTATCATGTCAGACCCCAACTTTCAAATTTATTGCAATGCCACAGTTCCAAAATTAACCTGCCCTAGTCATCATGTGCCTGTCAATCCAGGTAACCTACTGTTAATTCTAAAAATGAAGCCTTTATTTAATCTATGGGGCCAGACTAATCTCATTCCACTCTCTACATCAATGAATAGCTCATACTAGTTCTTATTTTAGTACTATTCATTTATTGCTAGCCCTGTTTCAACTGAATCACAGTACACACTGCCCGGCCCAGGGATTGAACATAAATTACTATATCACCAAATCCACAAACCTATGCTTTCATCCACTTGGTCATTGTCTGTGGAGAAGTTGGTGCCTTAAACCTAACCTACCTGCTGATGAGTGCTGCTGCTTGTCATACTTGATTGCATTCACTGAACCTTTTCTCTTTTGTTACAGCTGTTGCTGTTGAAATTTATTAATGTAAAATTAGCCTTTCTTCTACCTCATTATCTGAATTTTACCCAAATTTCTTGTCAAAATATTTTCTCGCAATGTGGCAAAATAATTATGAGTTATTTGCAGTAACCAATTTATTTCTTTGAAATTAAAAATGACAATAGATTTCCGAATAAGTATCCAATCTATATATGGTCAATTAAACGAACTGAGGTTAGCCCTTAATTATATGTTGGTTTTTGAAACTTGTTAGTATACAGGATTTATTTGTTTGCAATTGGAAAGTAGCCATGATCTAACAGGCAGCACATACATTAACCATCTGCAAGAAACACAAAGAAAGAAAGAAAGTCCAGGTTCTAAATTAAAGACCATCTTTACCACAAATATTTGTGACAATTGCTTCTGGCGGGAGAACTGACCCAATAATTTCAATAAATAACAGGTGTGTCAGAAGTGGACTAATTTTTGTTTTGCTTTAACAAAGTACCATTCATCTGTGCATTGAATATTGCTGCTACATCTGGCGCTTCTGCTATATACCTAGAGATTCTTGACAAAATCCAAAGAATCTGCAATGTTGTTGATCCTGACCTAGCATCTCAGATTCAGTCACTTGCCCACAAAGGTAAAAATAGCTTCCCTGTACATTTTCTATAAATATTTTCAATTGTAATTGTTCTCTTGGTACTTCAACTTCATGAATTTAAGTGCAGTACTAGATTGGCAGATATGTCTCATCATTTTACTATTGAAATAGATGTAACTAAATTCTATTCTAATAGTTTTGTCACACTTCTTTGCCTATGGAACTCTCTTCAGGCTTCCTGTTTTCTGTCAAGTATTTTTTTCAAAAATTTAAATGCAACATTAATCATTATCTTCTATCTCCTTGAATGGTTTTTTTTTATTGTCCTCTTTCTCTGACTCTCTCCTTAATAACTTTTGTCTTAGATTTCTTCACTCTCAGTACCCACTTGCATTTTAGTGGCTTTATCACCTTGCTTGATGGAGAAATGATAAAATAAAAAGTTTTTCTCAAATAAAAACCTGAAGAAATTACCATATATAATGGTATATAAGATCCTCTAACCAAGGAATGGCTGAAGAAAAATATTCTCCAGGTTTTGTATATGAAATTGAGATACCTGGGATGCTAATGTTTACCTGATTTACCTGATATTTTTACCTAGACTAACAGCATCATAGACTAGTATTAAACATAAATGATACATGTCCTTTATACAATGTCAAATATGATAGCTGGAAAGTTTCTATAACATAAATCAGGAAGCATAGCTTTGTGAGATAAAATGTTTTAAGTCACAAAAGTTTACAAGTAATCCTACAAAAAAATTTTCAAATGTTCTTTTTTATATATATAATTTTAAATTTATCTCTAGTTTCATTCTAAAAAATAAATAGAAAAAATTCATTTTCTCTGCGGCATTGTTATAGCATTGATACCTGGCTGCACTGACCCATTTCGGGAAAAATAGGAAACTGCCATTTACTATATAAAAAAAAAAAAAAAAAAAAAAAGGAAAAAAAAAGCTGATGGCGATTTCACATGGGTGCTGCCATGTTGGTTTCAATAGGATTCTCTATCTACAGATGAGGCCAAACAATAAAAACACACAATAAAAACACACAATAAAAATGTTGCAAAACAGGTTGTATTGCAGACTGGTGCTTTGGAAAAAGTATTGTACTTGTTAGTTTATAACTGAATCACTAGGGACTGACAATTCAGAGGGGCTTTAAAATGTATATACATATATTGAATAAGAGTAGATATGTTTGCCTATTGTCCAGCTCACACTCCTCCCCAGTCTTTTGGGCATGAATAGAGGTTTATCCCTTATTTCCCGTTTAGGATTGTGTTTCAAGTTCCTTCAAAAGTCTATTTCAACTCTATACTTCTAATGCCTCTTCCTAAACTCTGAAATTTTATTTACTATTTATTTTTCCTCAATAAGAGTAGATATTTTTATCTATCATCTGGTTCACACTCTTCCCTATAGTTCTGAACAGGAATTGAAGTTTATTGTCTGTTTCTTGTTTTGGATTGGCTTTCCAGTTCCTTCTAAAGTCTTCATTCTCTTTTATTCCCAGAGGTCCTTTCATCTTAGTGGCATTATTGCCTCACTTGGGAAAGGAGGGAATTGATTTAAAAAAAAAATAAAAATAAAATAAAAATATTGGTAACAGGCAATGCAAGTTTTGTAAAAACATACATCTTGAAAACACACACATATTATATATATATATATATATATATATAATTCTGTTAAATATAACAGAACAAATGTCTATTATGCTTTCTCACGAGCCTTTCCAAGTGTTGTATAATGGCTTTAGTTTCAAGAGAAAATAAAGACAAAACTGTCCAACATTTGGATATTTCTTTTTATATCAGTCGTCAATCTAAGCTTTCAGCTCACATGAGCCATCATCAGGTGGTTATATGGGCATTATAACACAGATGTTCACCCTCAAAGATGACATACTGTTTTGCTATATATATGTTTTTTTAATTTTAGGTCAGTGAATCAGTAGTGATTTATGCATCTGAGAATAATTCATATTTATCTGTATCTCACTCATTTAAACTGTTATTTAAATCCTCTCTCTTAAATTTTAATCCTCATCCTCACCTTAAGGCCTTTCCTGTTCTTTTTTTCTTTTGTTACACCCTCTCTCTAGAGCTTTCATACATTTCCCTCACCCTTGTTTCTCACTCCTACAAATAAACCCTCACTGAAATTTTGTTTTTATACCTAGAGTTATATTTTCTGTTTTCTTTTTGAATGTAGATCTGATGAATTGGATCATAATTACGATTCCAATGTAATAAATTATAACCACGGAATATTAGTGTTTGAGCCATACACACACACACGTTAAGTCCCATACTGTTCACATATGTTTAGGTCTGTGTGAGCTCTGGTGGGCGAGGGCGTGTGTTTCTATGTTTGCGTAAGTATGAGTGGTGTCACAATGACAATTTTTCTTCACACTCCTATAAAAACACCAATACACGCAACCCTACATAAATCCAAAATTTAAAAAACTTAATCAGTTTGTCTGATGATCACAAAAGCGTGAAACCCAGGGTCACAAACTCACATTAATCTAACTATACACACACACACAGTGATTGAAAAGTAATTCAATATTTTATGTATATGATGAACTCTTCTGTCTTGTAAGAATTATAGTTCAACAGGAGAGTTCATCATACATTACTTTTCAATCATCCTGTATATTTCAATATCCACACACACACACACACACATCAATGTACGTTTCATAAATATGTATAAGTATGTCCACATCAGTTAAAGTGTTAATAAACGAAAATGTTACTTGATTTTTTAAATCCTTTCATATATTACACAATCTTTATACTACAACAGGTGAATACAGTAGGTAAGCTTTATAGAAAGTGTTGTTCAAAAGACAATCTGAACAGTGTTCACAAATTCAATGGAACTTTTCCTATCGTTATTTTTAAAACCACATATATACTTTTTACTACTCATTTCGTAAAAAACACCATACTTAGTTACCTCCCCTTAAACAACTTCAACGGTCACGCATTGAGCAGCATTCCTCACTCCACTTGTAAGAAATTTAACTTTCAGATAACACAATTTTATATTTGACAATAATGAACACTACAATATTTATGTTGAAATAAACAATACCCTGATGATGACATTGCTATGCCAAAAGTACTCAGAAATATAAGAAATCTGTATCAACACAGCAATTTTCTCTTGTCCTTCAATAATGACACCAAAAAGCTTATCCATAAATATGAAAGGGTTCTAATGAAAATAAATAGACCAAACATGTCTAAATTATTCAACGAAAAATGTCTTAAAAAAAAGAAAAAAAAAAGTGTGTGTGTGATTGGCTGATAGTATCTGAATATGCCTATCTACTAGTGTGGCACGCAACCCTGTTCAGGCACATTTCCATTTGTTCAACACCCACAAAGCCCACTTGTGGTTTATATTGCAACTATGCTGAGCAGACCTTAGTTACAGTTTCTGGGAAATAGTGCATTATTTAGCATGGTCAACAGTCTGAACAAAGCCAGTATGCTCAAGTCAGTGATTATGATGACTTGTGACTTCATGCTAGTATAAGCTTGAACAGCTACTAAATAGTTCAGTCTACACAATTTCACTCACAAGCCTTGTGTCAGGCCATGGCATGGTTTTCATGCACTTTCCAAAAGGTGCTGCACACTTGGATCATCTCCCAAGACCAGTGATATCAAGTCACCTTCCTGATAAACCAACCATGACGAGATTCAAAGCCAGGTCTCATGGTTAGAAAGCGAACATCCTAACCGCTTGGACATGTGTGCACACACACACACATATAAAAATAAAATACTGGCAGAAACATCTTAAATATATTTAATAACTAATCCTCTAAATAATAAACACCAACCCCCTCCTCATTAATAAAGAAACTAAACCCAACCACATTGTCTAAATACCCAAAATATCTATAAAATTGAAATAATAAGCAACCTATTTCAAATCAAAACATACAGCCATGATGACGGTTGATGACAACTGAAAGTGATCACCAAAGCACCATGGACTGGGTTCTAATTTCAACAACTTAGACCAATATATAAAAAAACTAGCGAGAAAGGAAGAAAAAAAGAAAAGTTTCATAGTCTTTAACTACACGTGCCTATATATATATATATATATATATATATATATATATATATATATATATATATATATATATATATACACACACACACACACACAGAGGTCATAATGGGTAAATTGTTGCTATTTTATATTTTTCAATTCACATGTGTGTTGTCTGTCAACTGCACAGCATAGGGTTTGTTGGGAACCTTCTGTGACAAAAAAGAGCACTATGGTGTAATTCATTTTGACAGAAATTTAGAAACGACATACTATTCTGCTTGGCATTTATGCCAGAAGCAACAACATGAACATTTCAGAGTATTTGAGTGTCAATCTGAGGATAGTGCAGAGAATTTGGAAAGAGTTCGATGATATATACATGCAACATCATGGCTTTTGGAGTGATCACTAGTGATGATGACATTATGTCTCCATTCATCTTCCCATAAGGCCTTAGGTTAAACATGGTGGCCTACATCAAATGCATTGGTGAAGGTAGTGCTGCCCTGGGTCAAAAGAGTGGCCACTGGAAACACATCAGCCCTTTCATCTGGCCATCAAACTCCCCAGATTGCAACCCCCTTGATTATTGTGTATAGGGCATAGTTGAGCGAAAGACAAACAAAATTCCTTGTAACACCAAAAGATGAACTGAAAGCAAGGATTATGAAAGCATTCACCAACTTAAACAAGGAAACCGTCCAGAAGAGTTGCAGGAGATTCTGAAGTTGTCTGGAGGCCGTGGTTTAAGCCAATTGTGATTTTATTGAATGAATTTACTCTTTAGCATTTCAAAATATTTTTGTGTAATTTTGGTAAATATATCTGTTAAAATGAGATGTCAGTGTTAAATTTCACTTATGCATAATTTATACGTCAATTTATCTATCACACCATATATATATATATATATATATATATATATATATATATATATATATATATCTCCATGGAATTGCCTTATAGACAATAGAAACAAGTATTACGTTAAATCATTTTTTTTTCTCATAATGTTCTGAATTTTTATGTAATAACTCGTCTACTAAAAATAGATTTTCCTTTTCTTCAATGTTTTTCTTTTATCCAAATGACCCATTTCATTTAAAGATTTTAATAGAATGATTTATATCATCTTTCAAAGTCAGCAGGTGAAGAGGAAAAAAAAAGTCACAAGCTTCTGGAAAAACAAAAGTTTCTTTGTATTTTACAAAGATTGAAATCAATGCTTGTTGGTTGACAGTCAAAGTGTCAAAGCGGACTAATTTACAATACCAACCACGGGATTTAAAAGAGGTTATCTAATTGAAATGACTATTACATCTGTAATAAAAATGGATCCAACTTGTCCATAGTCATAAGGACTTATAGAATAATGTTATAGAGATTATGAAAATTAATATAAAAGTAATAATCGATAATAGGATTAGATAGGTTTGCTTATTGTCCAGTTGATAATCTCCACCCCAGTTGAACAGGATTAGAGATTATCCTTTGTTTCCTGTTTAGGATTGGATTTCCAGTTCCTTCTAAAGTTTTTTCATTCTTTCACTTCCAGTAGCCCATTGTGTCTTAGTGGCATTATCACCTTGATTAGGATGAATAGATTAACAAGAAAATAAATAATAAATGAAAATCAATGTAAAAGTAATAAAACAATTCTTGTTGCCTGCAAACAATTTTTCATTTTCCTTTATGTACTTTATTTTTAATTTTAATTTTTTTTTTTGTTCTTTTAATGTTTCTACATCTTTCTTACCATCATTTTCACAAGAGTTATTATCATTCCAGACTTATTTAGTTATTCAGATGATTTTAACTCCGCCTTTCAGTTGCTTTTGTTGTGAAGTTAATACTTTGGTCAATCTATTCCACAGCCCTCTTCTGGGGTACAATTCAGATAAAGAGTGGCATCTCTTTTTCACAGAAATTTTCTTTGTTAAGTAGAGAGGAAACCAGAAAGGATTCCCATGTACAAAAATGGATTTACCCACATCACACAGCTAACAATGAACAAACAACCATTATTTTCTGTTTGTCCACTTGTTCTGTAAAAAAGAAAATGCCGCCACAAACTTCTTTTTCTTGTTGACTGTGCACCTGCAGAAATCTATGGGGTGCATCAACTGAAAAATTATGATAACAAAACCAACAAACAATTACTTCAAGAGTGCAAACAATGAATATAGGGGGGGGGGAGAATTTTTTTTTTTTTTTTTTTAATTCAGCTTAATTTTTAACCAGGTCAAATGGAAAATAGAAAACTATTCGCATTATAAAATTCTTTTGATGCATAATTTTAATCAAATTATTCCACACTCCAGATTTTATGCAAGTCAATGGTTTCACAATCAACCTTGTATTAACTAACCTCCCTTTGTAAAATTTTCAGTATACAGTGGTAGGGAGAAATAAATATTCATACACCATGAAATTTTTTAATTAACATAGTTATAACTTATGAAAAAACTTAAAATCCATACAATATTTTTACACTATTGCATAATACTGCAATATGCAAAAACAATTAGAAAATTTTGTTATAAATGAAGTTATGTTTTATTTATGAAATTTTGAGGCAAAAAAGTATTCATAGAAAATGTCTAATATCAAAAGGCTTAAATTTCCTTTATTTATATAATTCTTTGTGAGGTTTTGCTAAATTTTTATAATTATCTTATTCCTGGAAAAATCTAGAACAGTGTTTCTCAACCTGTGCACTCAGGCACACTAATGTACCCTGAAAGGTAGGCAAGTGCACCTCAAGTCAACAGAAGAGCAATTTATTAATTATTTTTATATCTAAAAAAAATCTTTATTTTTAAAAAGCTATAAATACCAAAAATATGGTTTCCATGTCTAAGACAAGTCTGTTGTATGAGTAATATTTGCATTCACTCTTGGTCAATGAATATAACTTTTGTATTTTTTTTTCAAATATTTCTTGCACACCACATGGCAGATAGGATTTATTAGTGCAAAAAGGGACAAAATCTCACTAATGAAGTAAAGTCAGTGAATAGTGATAGGAAGAGATAAAAACACTAGTCTACAGAAACCATGGTCAAATATAGAAGGCATTTAAATACAAACCATAATATTTACCTGGGGGTACAAAATTTTATTACAACCATTAAAACAGGCATTTTGCAACAGAGCTAGGAGAATTTTTTTTTTTTTTAATATTTACTGCAAAAGATAAATCGAAAAGAAACAAGAGAAAACAAAACAAAACCTTTTATTTTGTCAACTTCCACACACACTCCACACCAGTTTCTTTTTGATTTACCTTCTAAGGTAAATATTAAAAAAAAAAGTTTTCTCCTTGCTCTTTCTCTTAAAATATCTATGTTTTTAATATATATATATATATATATATATATATATATATATATAAGGCATGTGTTGTTAAAGACTATGGAACTTTTGTTTTTTCTTGCTAGTTTTTTTTTTTTTTTTTTATATTTTTTAATAGCTGTAGCAAAATACAACGAATTATTATTTATTCTCTCCTTAGTGCCACCAGAATTTGTTGTGTCATGGGATATGTAATTAAAAGAATGAATGAACCAGTTTAACATCATTAAATAATAACAATAATTTAATCTATTTTCTCTTGTTCATGTATGCAGACAAAGATGAAAAGACGGCACATGTAGATTTGAGCTCTGGCCAATAAATCTATTCAGGAATTTTCTCTATATTTCTGAACACATGACACCCCCCCCACACACACACACACTTCAAAACAATCAACATGGCAAAATAGGTTCATTAGAACCTCCTTTTCATCTAGAAAGTCATGAACACATTGGGTCTTATTTGTGACGTCAACTAAGGTTGAAGAGAAACAAAACAAGACAAAAACTGATGGAAATGACAATATTCAACCTCAAAAATTGGTGAAGACTCAATGAAAAAAAAAAATGTTCAGTTTCAAAGATACCAGTAACTCCCAGAGGCTATAAATGACTAAAGCCTTTATCTCATCAATAAAAGATGATAATAATAATTCATGGAGCACATAGGTTCTATTTTCTAGAACTTATAACGACCAAAGCCCTTTTCACATGTTCATACTTTTAGTACAGCACAATTATTGATTGCCCTGTTTCCAGTATATACAGTGTACTGGATGAGATATTCTTAGACATGGGCAGTGAAATGAGAACATTCTACTCTCATAAATTAAATAAAGGGATCAATTCAGAAATTCTTGTAGGTTACCTAGATTAAAGCTGGAGGGAACAAGGGGCAAAATGTGATAACACCAACAAAGATGAGGATATTAATGCACATGTAAACAGTGTAAATAATTTGGGTTTCTTTCCATCTTGGTAGCTGGAAAAGGTTAAGAATGTCTAAGTACCAGTGAGTCCCCACACACACATACCACTATCAAAAATAAAATAATTAAAATCAATACATTTAGAATATACAAAGATGGTAAATAACTGAAACGATAGATGGAAAAAAAAAATATTTCTTATGTTTTTACATATGTATAAATTATTATAAATGTTGCACGGTTATACCTACTCATATATTGCATTAAATACATTTATTGATATACAATACATACAATTTTAACATCAAAACATGTAATAGTTATCAATGTGTATTTATACATTTCCTGTCCCATCTGTAGTGAGAAGGGAGGTAAATCAAATTAATAGATTTATGAGATATTACTTCCCTTGGACATTTTAATAATCTATACAAATAAAATATTTGTCTGCATTTAAACAAAATTAGTTGCTGAGCAAAATGAAATGGTTAATCAGTTACTTTAATCCTATGTTTCTTAGATTGCAGTCTTATTTATTCAAGTCTTTCATGTGAGGTCCTCAGATACCTTTGTATATCAAGTGATCATCTTGCTTCAACTTGGTCTTGAAATAGGCTTTGTCATCACTGTCTTTGTAATTATATTGTTAAACTTTTTCTTCCAGAAGATATTTAAATTTTACTTTTATATTAAGCACATAAAATTTTTAACATAAAAAGATCTTGAGCAAAAAGTGATTTATATAATACCAGGCGTAATCTATGAATTATAGATAACCTTGAACATCTAAAAAATATAAAGTTGAACAGATTAATTAGTTTGTTGGCCTCTATTTTAGTAGATGTCTATATTTCTGAGATGAGGTATTATGTACACTATTTACATTATTCGGACTATTGTCCTCATCTTTGTCGCCATATTTATTACAACGTTTTGGCTGTTGTATGCTATGATAGGATTTTTCAATTTGTCTCCATATTTTTGGTATATCAGGTCCATACCAATCCTTCACTATCTGTCTATATTTCTGAGATGAGGTATTATGTACATTATTTATATTATGGTAGGATTTTTCAATTTGTCTCCATCTCAATGACACATGGCACAGTGGATAAAGGCATTGGTTAGATCCAGTGACAGGACCCAAAGAATGTGAGTTCAATACCCGGTTAAGGCAGTGGAGAACTTTCAGAGGGAAATTAACAGAAGATAACTGATAACTGACATCTATTAAACATGGCAAATGGAACTAGAACAGTCTACCCCAGTGAGCGAAATAAAGGGTTCAGTTCGACATTCCAACCACCTGAAGACGGCCAGAACATACAACGGCCAAAACATTATAATAAATATGGCGATAAAGATGAAGACAATAGTCCGAATAAGGCAAATAATGCCTCTATTTTAGTTGTGAATTCTTTATCTTCACTTTATTGAATTTCAAGACATTTGTTTCATTGAATCTTAGTAAAACTTTCTAATAATTGCCATCATTTTTTTTACAGCATGGGTATAATATACACACACAGAAATTATATATCTCAAAATTACTTGTGCAAACAAATACACTGTAGATTCATACAACCATACAGATATATGTACATGAGTGACTCATATGGAAAACTGATACAAACACAAATATATTAACAGTATATACAGAAAGACGTTAAAAGGGAGTTGTCTTTTACGGTTGAATTAAGATGCACATGAAATATCTATTAGCGCACCACCCCAACACGCAGAATATAAAGGTAGTAAAGTTGTTGATAACAAGGACCTACAAGTTAGAGTTGATTTCTTCTAACTGATGAAGAACAGTACTGACACCTGTAGTTACAATTTTGGTGCTGCTAGTTAGGTAAGGTAGGTAGGTAAGGTAGGTAGGGACACGCACATGCAGGGCTTTAAAAAAAAACAAAAAAAAAACACCTATATAAATACAGAGTTCAGTTACAATTTATACCAGGTAAGCAGTGCCGTGACAACTATTAGGAAAGTGGAAAATTAAGGTTCTTTTGTCAGGTATTCATTACAGTGTTTAAAAATAACAGTAAACTGTGGTGTCTTAATATAAGCATGCAGTGCCACCTCCAAACCACATCTGTAGCTTTGATTTCAGATAAGCATGGTCAACCCCCAGAGATAAAGAATGATGTTCCCAAAACACAAGAGTAGTAATGCTGTCAATTTGGAATGGGAAGGCCAGAAATTACTTCTTTAAAGAGTAATGGTTAAAGTTCTTGACATGTGCCAAAATATCTACAGTACGAACCAATCTGTTGTCACCAAAATGCAATGCTCTATCGTTACAAGAGTCAAATCAAAAAAGTTTTTATTATTGGTGCTCAATCAATACAAGACCCAAGAGCCACTCAAGGTAGAGAGTTACTGAATGAGGTGTAAGATGTGAATGTAAAAGGAAGAAGTAGGTAGGGAAAATTATGAGAAAATATTAGACAGATAATGTCTGACCCTAGATACAAAAAGGGGTCAAGATTGTAGTGTTGGAGGAAACATCCATATAGAAGTTGGTTCCAAAAAGTAACAGTTAATTCAGTTTTGACTAGTTTCTTTATCTTTGTTGCTTTTATCAAAATGTGTTCATTCACTTATTTCAGCAGATTCATTTTTCTGAATAGGGTGTTAGGAAAATACTTTGACATTAGTTTCTCTGTTTGCCTGGAAAATCACCCTTCAAGCTAGAGGTTTTTACCTGGGTTTGAACATTAACCTCTGATGTGGGGAAGCTATAAGTAATTGAACTTTGAGTTGTAGTAGAGAAAACAGCAAATTACTTCGTCAAACTAAGCAACATAATGTTGCATGTATTCTATGATGGAAAATGTGGCAAAAAAGAAAGTAAACTTACTGAGAGAAACGGCATGTAATCTACATGATATACGAAAGACAAAATGTCCAAAATAAAAAGAATCAGTTGCAGGAGTTACCATAAAAGTATTTCGGATATGCTAATATTGTGTGTCCTCTCCCAGTTCCATTGATAAAATCCGTTAGTATTCTCAGATTGGGAGAGAGAAAAAATATGTATTTTGCTACCACGTTCATCAGAAAGTGTGTTATTTTTCTGATCGTTTATGTGTATTGTGATTTGTGACATAGGACCTGCGAATTGTGATTTTGACATTTCTTTCTGTCCCTCATATTAGAGTTGGCTTCCACAACAAAGAAAACAAATTGTAAATTCAATCTGCAACATCAATTTCTGAACAGGAATTTTAGTTCAAGCACAACAAAACTAACATGAGGTGAACTACAAACTACATAATCTACTCTAAACACTAGGTATTGACAAACGATCTCAAAATATGAAAAAACAATAGAAATTAATATTGAATTGAATACAAGCTAAAAAAAAAATAAAAAGACAATACAAAGCAGTGTAAGATTGTTTAAGATTTCAATACAAACTTAGTATTGTGAATTTTAATGCAAATAATGAGCAGAAATAAGCATTTTCATAAATGTCCTTGCTAAATATATACATACATCTATTACTTTAAATGTTGTTATATTAGACACCCCATATGCAATGTGATAGATCCTGACCAGGCATCTCGAATCCAGTCACTTTCTCATAGGCATGATGTGGCTTCCCTCTGTCTTTTTTACAAATATTTTCATGACATCTGCTCTGGTGAGCTATTTTCACTGATGCCGCAACTGCATGAATTTAAGCATGCTACTAGGTTGGCATCTCGGTCCCACTCTTTTACAGACAAAACAGCTAAATGTAACCACCTCTTCTACTCCAACAGCTTCTTCTCTCGCACTTCCCAACAGTGGAACTCCCTTCCTCTTATTTGCTTCCCTGATAACTATAATCTTTAAAAATATAAATGTAATGTCAATCAACATCTTCTGATGCCTTCATCCCCATCCTTCTCAAAAAAAAAAAAAAAAAACACCCTTTTCTCTTACTTTTGCTCTCTGTAACCCCTTGCGTACTAGTGGCACTCCCACCTTGCTTGGAGTGAAATGCTTTAAAAAAATAAATAAATAAATAAATAAATAAGTATTTAATTATTAAACAGTGTGTATTAATATCTATCAGCCTGCATATTTAACATATATAAGAAAATGTGTCTTCCGGAGGAATTGAACATGCATCCCACTTTGTAAAGGTAAATACTGTTTTGTCCAGTATGCTTTACCACTCAGCTATGAATGATCTTTTGACCCTATATAAGGAAAGCACATCCCCTTCAGTCAGATTATTTTTCTGAATGTAATGCACACTGCTTAAAAAAAAAAAAAAAAAAAAAAAAAAAAGTGGTATCTATTTTAAATAAAAAAGTATCCACTATAATAACATTATAAATCACACTAGAACATTTCCCTTTCTGACCTTGGGACCCAAGTTTGAAACTCAACCTGGTGAATTCTTGTGGTCATCAACTGGGAATGCCTTCCCAATGTATGAGACCATTGGAAAGTGTCTAAAAAACATTACGAGTTGACACAAGCCTTTTGAGTGAAATTGGATAGACAGAATTGGTTGTCATTGGTTGTGCTAGCATGAAGTCACAAGTCATCATGACCGAGCATTTGAACATACCAACCAGGTTCAAAAACTGATCATACCAGATTATGTGTTCTTTCCAAGAAAGTGTAATTAAGATCTGCTCATAATAGTAACAGTATAAACCACAGGTAATCTGAGTATTGAAAAAAAAATGCAAATGTACCTGAGCAGGTGCCTGCAACAGGGATGACTAGCTGCAGTGGCATACTCAGAAATGAGTGGATAATGTTATATATATCTCAGTATAACCCAGAAAGTATCCCAAAAATAATTATATACTCTGGAACTTTAACATCCAAACACCTTATCCAAGTTTGAAGACCTCCCTACTTGACCGTCTGACTAAAACAAATTGTGAGCTTACAAACTATAATTGTTCTCAAAGTTTCTCTATAGTATTGGTCTATTGTACATGCTATTTGTCTTGACCTGATGTTGATAAATATTGGAACATTATTCAAATAAACCTTGATTAAAATTTAACTTGTGTTCTTATGTTTTTGCAAATCTTTAATTACCTATGCTATGATGGTTTACTTGATTTTTATCTTTCTAATTCCGAATTCAATGTTTAAACTCAGTTGACATTAAGACAAAAGAATCTTCCTTTTAACTGATAACAAGACACTTGCCTTGTCTCAGAACATCTAATGGTGTCCTATATATTTTTCAGTGACATTTCCTAATCCCAACACACTGATGACCTTCAATGCAATGTCCTGATACAACACACACAAGTCACACCTTTATACAGGTGAATGCAGATAGATATACAATTGTGTGTGCGTCAGTGCACAACTATCACAACTTTCATCTCAGATAAGAAAATTTAAAACAAAAAACATCAAAACACAATAAGAAGTAAAAATTATTATCATTTAATATTGAAGTTACTTGCTTTATTTATTTATTTTTTGAATAACCTCGCTTTAATAAAGTTAAAAATAAGTACTTGATTAAAAAAAAATACTAATACCCAAATAAACATGCTTCTATAGTGTATGTGTGTATTCCTAATTTTTGCTAAGGAATGTGAATTTTGACATAGTTATGATTTATCAGGTGGCTGCTTCAGATCAAACAGCAGATACCTACCAGATAAGTAAAGAGAAACAAAGGAGATACACAGAAAATCAACTAAAAGACAGGAAATGAAAGAGTGCTTTAATAAACCTTTACAGGTTATTTAATCAGCACATATTCTTTCAACAAAGTTTTGTTGAATAATATCAACAAGTTCAGTTTATCCAATATTTCATTAAACTTTTCAACTTTCTAAATTAGTTGTTTTATAAAATCACTAAACTTTCCAAAGTTCATTTTTATTTTTTGCTCAAGAGTACTTTTGAATGTGACTACATCAATTTCAAGGATATTGTTTTTTTGTCTCTTTAGATAATTGTTTTTGGCTAATTCCGATGTTCCTTCATTTGTTGGAACCAATTTCAAAGTGATGTTATTTATAACAGTCAGGCTATATTTTGGCATATATTTTTATTTTTTTATACAAACATCAATATATAATCTGCTATGGAGAAAGATATCCTATTTAATGTTGACTGCTTTCCTTGTATTACAACAGCTTCCAGAATTTTTAGTTTTTCTTTGCATTGAGCTTTATATATATATATATATATATATATATATATATATATATTATTTACCCACTGCCCCCACACAGCAAGATCTGGCACAAGGCCGAGTTTAAAGTGGGGTATCCAAGCCCATATGCTCGGGCAAAAATTCCCTATAGACCATGTAAAAACGAAGTCAGTTTCCCAAGACAAGAATCTGCCTTTCGGCAAAGCCTCGTCTGGGGGATACCCACTAACATACCAACTTATATATATATATATATATATATATATATATATATATATATCATGCGTTTATTTTTTAAAAATGACATTCATTAGTCCTTTAAAAAAAAAAAAAAAATCATTTGATAAAAGTCACCTGAGAATACCACAAGGTTGAAACCAAGGTAGCAGATTCAACCGATCTCCTGATTTTTAATATATATATATATATATATATATATAATAAAAGGCTTAGACACTAATATTCCATGGTCATAATTTATTCTAGTCGATATTAAATTTGTCAAATTTTCTCAATTACAAAGCGGCATGCCATTCAATTTTACTTTCCGTCGTCCCATCTCTCTCTCCCACCGTCTTTTCCTCCCTCTTACTCTAACATTAGATTGTCTATGGTATGTGTATGTCACCACGAAATGTATCTTTATGCATTAGACATCCGACAACATTCATTTTTCTCTTACTTAAACCCCTTCCACCCACCTCTCCTAAAATTCTTTCTGTTACGGTTTAATCACCCTCCCCCTCATACTTACACTCTCTCTAAATTCTGTTTTTATTTCCAGAGTTGTTTTTTCTGTTTTCTTTTTTAATTTGTAGGTCGGATGAATTGGATCATATTTACGATTCCAATGGAATAAATTATGACCATGGAATATTAGTGTTTAAGCCTTTTTATTATATCCTTACTCTGTCCTTGACATTGAGTTCTACCTGGATTCTTCCTCTTGGAATTTTTATTCTAAAAATATACATGTATGGGTATTTATATATTTTGCATATGTATGTATATTTACCACTAATATTATATATATATATATATATATATACACACAGTGCGATGAGTAAATTGATGCCATTTTATATTTTTAATTTCATGCATGCATGTTGCTTGTTTCTGATTTTGTCAACTGCAGAGTATAGTAAGGGCAGTTGGGCACCATCTGTGGGGAAAAAAGAACACAATGAAGTAATTCAATCTGTCAGAAATTTGGAAATGGCATGCTCTAATGCCTGACATTCATGCCAGAAGCTCCAATACAAACATTTCAGAGTGTTTGGGTGTCAATCTGACAGTGCAGAAGATTCAAAAAGAGTTGAATAATATATGCAGTCAACATCATGGTGTTTGGAGTAATCACTAGTGATGGCGACGTGATACTTCCAGTCATCTTCCTACAGGACCTTAGACTCAACACGGAGGCCTACATCAAGTGCCTTGAGAAAATAAATGCTGCCCTGGGTCAAGAGGGTGGCTGCTAAAAGACCCCATGTCTGGCAACAGGACTCTGCATCATGCCACATAAGCTGGAGGACCCAGTCATAGCTGTCAGACAATTTCTGCAACCACATCACCCCTTACATTTGGCCATCTAACTCCCCAGACTGCACCCCCCTTAATTATTGTGTGTGGGGTGCAGTTGAGCGGGAGAGCAACAAAACTCCTTGTAACACCAAAGATGAACTGAAGGCAATGATTATGGCAGCATTCACCAACTTAAACAAGAACATCCAAAGAGTTGCAGGAGATTCCAAAGTCATCTGGAGGCCATGATTGAAGCTAATGGCGAGTTTATTGAATAAATTTACTCTTTAGTATTTAAAGATGTTTTTATCTAATTTTGCTAAATATATCTGTGAAAATGAGATGTCAATGTCATTTTTGTGAAATTTAGACTATTTCATCCATCATAAACTGTGTGTGTGTGTGTGTGTATATATATATATATATATATATATATATATATATATATATATATATATATATGTTCTTATTATCACAAAGTTTTAACTGTTGTGGCCTCTAGCCTTCATCGGGTGCTTGTAGATCAAGAATTTAGAATGGAAACCTTTATTCATTCTATGGAAACTAGATGAGATACCTTTAGTCATGGTTAGGAGAACAAAAAACAATCTACCTCCATAGATTACATAAAGAGTTTAGTTTGATATTCCCTGAAGGTTACCCAGCTCTACAAGCAGCGAATGAAGGCCGGAGGACACAACAGCTAAAATGTTGTGATAACAACAAGGATGAGGACAACAGATCACATTTAAATAATGCAAGGAGTTAATATAAATATTCTTAGATTTACAAAACTTTGCACGGTCAAGAAATAAATAAGTCAAACAAGATTGTTCTTTTTTTTTTTCTTTTTTAATTGTAATCATGATTTTCCATGGACCCCTTTTCTCTATTATCTATGAATTATCATGTATTCTTAGCAAAATATAGTGAAATATTTTCCCACTGCCTTCTCCAGATTTTTCAATTCAGCCTATTACTTCTCCTAGACTGGCTGAAAGACATGGTTACAGAATCCATTCTGCCCTGATATTTAACCCTTTGCTGAATTGAGACAAGCTGAAATGCTTTCCCAGAGGTATTTGTGCAAAAGTAAATGCACCAGACAAGGTGGGGATTTGAACTTTGTTCACAGATTTCACTTATCTATAATCATTATGCCACCTCACATCTAATTGCTCTTTAGCTGTTTGTAACAAACATTAGGGAACAATGGTCTACAACTTCAGTTCAAATCAGTCAATGAATGATTATCTCAGACTAATTTATATGCCCTATTTTTATTATTTAGATGTTCATGTGAAAATGGGTCAATATCAATCCAACAAAAATAACAAAAACAACGAACATGCAGAAATAAACGTCTGTTTACAAATGTGGTTTCTTATTTCACAGACATGCTAGCAATAATAATGTGCAGGGAGTGTAAACACACATTACAAACATAAAAAAAATATATGTGAAGATTAGCTGTTACACAATAAAATTCCACAAGAATACAACACACAAACACAGGAGCATTAAACAGTGGACACCAAGTTGTCTTGGACAATGACTTACCGAAGAGCCCACACGTTTCTGCTGTGAGAGACAACAAAAAAAAAAAAAAAAAAATAAAAAAATCAGACATGGTTTTGTTTTGCTTTATTTTTTTTTTTATCTTAATTTTCATTTGAGGCCATTACAAACAATTAAAAATTTGAAAAGACAAAAAACAAAAAAAAAATACTCATATGCAAATGAAAACATTACATGTTTTCATAATATATATCATGAAAATCTATGAAGAATATTTCACCCTTTAGGATTTCATCAGAATAAAGTGACGTTTATATTAGCGTGGTTACATATGCACATAAAAGAGAGGGGGGAAACACTTAGTCCAATTAAGTCCTAAAGTTGAAATGCGTGACACAAAAATTTTTCCCACTTTGTGTTTTGGGGTTTTTTTGGGGGGGGTTATATTCATGAACTGAGTAATTTGTTTTTTGAAAAATGTTTTTGATATTCTTATAGTTCGAAAAAAAAAAAAAAAAAAAATTATTTCTGATCTCAATACCTACTGTAATTATGGCAATTTATTAAAAATCAATAAAATCTTATCAACATTCTAGCATAAATTAGGAACTTTAGTAAAATGATCTTTAGTTTAGCCAAATATATCCTCTGGGAGTCAATAGTTACAATCACTATTTTGTAATCTTACTGTTTTGCTTTTTCTTTTTTTGCAGGGCCAATAAATAAATAAATAAATAAATACGACAAACAAAATTGTTTTTTTTTTTTCAATTGCTATGTCCATTCAGGATATGGGTAATCATGGTTTTTGACATTTCCATGAACTATCAGGAAAATATAGTTAAGTAGTTTCCTACTAATGTCTAGAGTTTTCAATTCAGACTAGTACTTCTCCTAAACTGGCTGAAGTAGTGCATTTTCAGCAAGGTTTGACAAACATCTTGCTTTAAAAAAAAAATAAAGTCAAAAAGACAGTTTTTCTATTGACATCATTTATTACTGTATAATCCGTTGGAAATTCTCAAGAAAAAAAAGAGAATGCATAAAACTAGTTTCATATTTTATTAAAATTCTAAAAATAACTTTTTTAATGTAATAAAAATTGACAAATGGGTATTCAATAATATCAGTGTCAAGAGCAAAACTGTCCTTTTGACACCTTTTTTCAGGTATATTTGTTCAATTTTACCTTTTTTTTTTTTTTTTTTTTTACATATGAGGTTTTGGCATTTCCACAAACATATATACCAAATATTTTTTATCTATTTGCTTCAAGAGTTGGATTCTTTCAAATTATTAATAATTCAGACAATGGTCTAAAATTTAGCATATTTTTAAGTTTACAAAATGCACTTTGAAAAATGAAAGCAAGAAAGAGTATCCAGCAAATATCATTTTTTTAATAAACTGATGTTATAGAGAGGAAGCCAATGCTAATGGCTCAACTAGAGTCTACATGAAGTGCAGTAGCCACACCCCAAAGATATGTTAGCCAGTAATGAGGTTTCTTTGTAATTACCCCACTTCTCTTTTGTTCTCAGACAGATTACAAAAAAAAAAAAAAAAAAAAATTATTTTGGCTGAAATGAAGTAAATTTATATCTATTTAAATAAAGAAGCAAATTTTAAATATTTTATTTCCTTTTAAAGTTTTTTCACTTTATTTTTTCTTCAATGAGTTTCATTAAGAGTAATTGTTGAATTTCTTTGATGAAATTTATTTTCCATTTGTGTGATTATATAACTTTTGTTTTTTTTTGCTTTTTTTTTTTTTTTTTTGAAGCAGGTGCCTCATTTTTAAAAATGCATTGATTCTTAACATCTCACTAGTTACAGAAAAAAGAAAAAATAAAAAAAGATGTAATCGTTAAAATGTACTCTTAAAAGATGTTTTTAAAAAAAAAAAAAAAAAAAAAAACAGGAAGAAATTAAAAGGTATAATCCTTAAAAGACATGGAAAAAAAACCCAAAAAGAATAAATTAAAAAGATGTAATCTTTAAAGATGTAAAAAAAAAAAAAAAAAAAAAAAGTGAGAGAAATTAAAAAGATGTAATCCTTACCTTCACGTTACTGTTGGCCATGTACCAGAATTTCACATGCCTATTCCCAACAGTCACAAAATAACTTCCATCTGAAGAAAATGCCACAGCACTGACCTAAAAGAACAGAGAATCCAACATTAATTCTTGTATTTTTAAATAGAAGTTTTTTTTTTAGTTAAACAAATATCAAGGTGAGGTAGGAAGTGTGTAGATATAAACAGTGTGGACAAAGAAATCAGCAATCCATGGTAACTGCCAGTTTCATGCCTTAAAGAAATCATCACTATGATTATATTAAAAATTAAGTCATCATGTAGTAGTGGTTTCTATTTCCACATTTTTTTTTCCCATGTTCACCTAATATAAGGCCCAAGAGCCACACAAAGTAGAGAGTTACTGAACGAATGTGTTATGAGCATAAGAGGCGGTAAGACGTGCAGGTTATAACGATATGTAGGTTATGGCTAATGATCTGGATGATGTTTAACCTAAGACTCAAAGAGGTTAAGATTTTAGCAATCAAGGAAAACATCCTCTTGGGAGTCTATTCCACAAAGACTGGTTGATATGCCACTAAACAAAAAAAGATCAAATATTTAAAAAAAAAAAAAAAAAGAATGTAACATTTTTCTCTCTGCTTTGAATATTTTCTGTGTCACTATATATTATTAGAGTAAATAAAAAGTTTTGAGTATTTGTTTAATCTACCTATAATAATAGTGGGTACCAAAAATGCAAAGAAAAAAAAAACATGATTAGGTACAATATTCCATTTCAATAGAATGCTCTTGCTTTTCTCAGCAAAATTACAAATTTCACCCACAAAAAAATATTCAAATTGCACCCCATTCATCATAAAGGGTGTTCCAATAACTTGGACCAATTTTAAATGTAAATTAAGTTTCTAATGATTTTTATCTTTTTCTTTCAGATTTGGCAGACATTTAGGCGATATTATTTTTCACACATAATTGCCATGACTTAAAAAACATGATCCAATAGTGAAATAAATAAATTTTCACAAATAACACAGATTTATTTACTGCTGACTTTGATCCGTCTTAATGAAACACCCTTTTTAAGTCAAAGTTGTATGGTGAGCATGTGGATGATCAACACCTTTATTAGATTATCATTTTGACTCATCAGTGCATGTAAATATGACTGTGCACCTGTATGCAGAGATTCAGGCAGCAACATACATAAACATCTACAAATGTATGACCACCTGTTATTTGGGCTCACGCTACCAGGAAAACATTTATGTTAATTTCAATCGAGATCTGCTTACCTCATCAAATTAACAAGAGACATTTCAGGGTCAACAGATTTCCACATACCACAATTGTTGGGGGTCCTGGTTTGGTTTGTTTTATGGCATATCAACAACAATGGATTATTTAACGCTGGCAAAATTTTTATTGTTGGTAATCTTTTGTTTCAATTTTCCTCAAAAAATTCATTGCTAATATTAAAACCTATTTTTACACTTTCATAACATTTTGACACCAGTTTGATGGTCAACTATTTGTCCATAGCTGGGACCCTAACAGGTACTACCACCCCAGATCAGGGTGGACCGGGGAACACCAGCAATTAAGAGATGGTTCCACGTTCCTCAAAACCTCCTGATCAGAGGCCTTGCTGCTGGACGTAGTTTATTGTCTTACCCAGGACATGATGTAGTTTATAGTCATACCCAGGACAGGTTGAGGGTCCTGAATTAAAGGAATAATTAAGATAAACTTTCCTGAGTGGGTGGAACACTTGTTTTTTTATGGCTTAAACTTTTAAAGGTTATTTAAAGTCAGGAAATATCTTTAGATCATAAGAATTTTTATGATACAATTTCATCTAATTGATCCATAACTGGGAAGAGAAGTAGATTCATGCCTTTCCCAAGAGCATTTGTGTATAAGTTAATATAACAAACCAGATGGGAATTGGAACTCTGCTCTCCGGTTCTCAATTCAAAGCTGTTATCCATAAGATCATCTGCGCATTCTGGTTTACAGCACATGGCATTCTCAGGTACTCATCCATCAAGATAATGACCATTGCTTAACTTTGGTGAGCGAGAACCAATGTTTAAATGTAATATAAATGAAAATTGTAACATTTTATATTTTAACAAGAGTCAAAATTTTTAGTCAGCCTTCGAGACATTACATATAATTTGTAAGATATATATTGTTAACTTTATTGCATAAATAAATAAACTATATAAAAATAAATATTCTATTTTTGAATTTTGTTTTATGATTTACCCTTTTTCATTATTCAGATTTGTCACCCAGGAAAATATGATTGAATATTAATTAAATAATGCTTGCTTTGCCTTCTTTAATGCTTGCTTGCTTTAATTCTTTATATATTTAATTAAACAGTCATTTCTTTTAATGTCCAATTAGCAATACAAGTAAAATTCAATCAGCAAAATTATATAATTTTAAAATTGAGTGCCCAACAACAAAGCACAATGAAGCTCTATAGTAATGCTTTAAATCTTTATAGAACAAAAAAAAAAAAAAAAATTACTAAATTAATTTTTACATATATTTTAACTTAAATATTACTGCAGTTAAAAAAATTGCTTTTGTTTTAATATAAAATTCTTTTATGCCATTCTTTTTAATTATTATTTTAAAAAAAGAATGATAATCTAAACAATTTTTTAAAAATTAAAAATATAAACAATTTTGAAACAAATAAACCTTGAAAGTTATTTGCAAGGGAATTATTTAAAAAAAAAAAAAAAAAAAAATCATTATTTCCTTTCCTGCAGAAATATCGGCATCACTTTACAGTTAATCAGGATGAAAGCAAGCAAAAGTTTTGAGTTATTTGCTTAATAAATCCTACCTGTGATATCAAATATTTTGGGTTGTAACATCTCCCATAATGAAAATACAGTGTCATGAAAATAACACTGTCCAAAATCTAATGGTTTTTGGAGTGTTGTTTATACTTTTTTGTTTTAACCCTTACCTTTGACGATATTTTGTTTGATGCCACCTTATTGTTGGTCCTCCAATTCCATACATTTACAATCATATCATGTTGGGTCCCAATGGAAACAATGTATTTCATGTTTGGTGAATATGCCTGAAAAGAAAGGAAAAGAAATTCAGTCACAAGACCAACTGGATCCAAAGTAATAAAAACACTGGCAATTCATTTTAGCAGTCACTAAACTGCAATAATTAAATTTCTGCAGTCCTACAGTCATTAAAACACAAACAATTAAATTTCTGCATTCATTGAATGCTGCCATCATTTAAATTTCCGCAGTCATTGAACGCTGCCATCATTTAAATTTCCGCAGCCATTGAACGCTACGCTGCCATCTTTTAAATTTCCGCAGCCATTGAACGCTACGCTGCCATCATTTAAATTTCCGCAGCCATTGAATGCTACGCTGCCATCATTTAAATTTCCGCAGCCATTGAATGCTACGCTGCCATCATTTAAATTTCTGCAGTCATTGAACGCTGCCATTTAAATTTCCGCAGCCATTAAACGTTACCAATTAATTTTCGCAGTCATTAAACGTTACCAATTAATTTCCACGATAATAAACTCTTCAAGATACAGAAACTAATTTACCAACAAGGAAAAACATAGTAAAGAAACAATAGCCATAACTGGTTTGTTGTATTTTATAAAACTTGTTTGAATAATCATTTAATTCCAAGATACACCCAACATGAAAATATATATACTCACATTTATTAAGTATAAAAATAGAGTCAATGGGTGCAAAACTTTTCTTGCAAAGAGTTCTTTATATAATTTACACATTTATCTTGGCCAAAAGAAGAAAAAAAAAATAATTTTAACAAATGAATGAATAAAATTTAAACAAATTCAATTTGGATCAGTTTTCGTAATCATCTTGATAGAATTCAGAGTAAAACAGAGATATGACAATTACAAAGAAATCAAATCGTGTGGATGAGGCCAAAGGAGTACAGTTTGAAAATCCTTAACATAGAAGATTACATTGAGCACCAACATGGATATGAACTTTCAATTGGCCTGAATGATGTCAGAAAAATAAAACCAAAATGTTATGTTTATCAAGACGACTTATTAATCAATCAGTTACTTGGCAAAACACTTGAATTATTTCCTCTGTCAAGTTTGCTTGCATGTCAATGGGAAACACATCACAGATCAGCCTCTTGAGCAGTATATTAAACTATGCTTTAAGTTTGACATCAGACAATGATCTTCTGTCAGGTCTGAGCAGGACTGGAAAATCAAGTCAACAAATCTCACTTGAGATTTAATCCAATATCATCAGAAACTTTCTCAGCTGAGAACAAACTGTCATGATTATCCAATATGGAATTTTGATCACATGCTATTAAGATGAGTCTAGCTTTGTCAAATTTTTTATGAGAGATCAAGGCTTACAACACGTATATATGCATACAGAATAATTTCAAATAGAGATTGTGTGTACACACACATGCACACATTTATAAAAGGTTTGTTTTTTTTTTTTAATTTATTTATATACACAACTATGGGAGAAAATGTTTTTGCATTTTATTACTAACTCCCTATACACACCTAAGTATACATTTAATATAATATATATATATATATATATATATATATATATATATATATATATACTTTTATAAACGTGTGTGTGTGTGTGTATCTATACATATAAAATACTTTTACAAATTTTAGGGTGTGTTCCTTGCACCAAAAAGTAGATAAAATGTTCATATAAGCATATGTCAAAAAGCCAATATATTTTATATATATATATATATATATATATATATATATATATATATATATACACACACACACACACACAACTGTGGGAGAAAATGTTTTTGCATTTATTACTAATTCCCTATACACACCTAAGTATACATTTAAATAAGCATATATATATATATATATATATATATATATATATATACTTTTATCAACGTGTGTGTGTGTATCTATACATATAAAATACTTTTACAAATTTTAGGGGCGTGTTCCTTGCACCAAAAGTAGGTAAAATGTCCATATAAACTTATGTCCAAAAGCCATCGTTGTACCTCAACACAGCAACTCATAACAAATGTTCAAAATGTCCTCTGCTTTCTTCTATACATGCATACACCCATGAGACTGTCGGACCCTTTCAAATACTCCCACATGGTATTGAATGGTTTTGCAGGCCCCCATGACAAGTTGATGAAGCATCAATATATAGAACACATTTTTATTTCAACTTATTGCTTTCAAATATCCATTTTAAATAATTTATTCTGCACATTATAAGTTTTTTTTTTTAGTGAAATGTATCTTTTGAGAAAGGGCAAATTAAATTTATCCTGACCATGAATTCTGTGAAAATCAAAGAAAACTCAGGACGAGTCAACTGGAAGTTTAGGGTGAGGAGTGTGAATGGGGTAGTATTGAAGAAATATGATATCAGTCAGCAGCCAGTATTACTGACCAAATAACATACAATAAATTAAACTAAAAATTTGCAGGCAGAGAGATACATAAACATACTAATGCATAGATATATATATATATATATACAAACACACACTCAAGATAATGAAAAACAAACAAAAAAAAAACATCTGGCTAAAGATTTTTTTTAAATTATATATTTTACTTAAAGAAATCATTTTAGCATCTAAGATATAGCAACAGTATATTTTGTTAAAGATTGTAATTAGTGCAACAAACACTGGTGACCTAGAGTTTCCACTAACACACACCTATGCACACATTGAAAAGGCACATATATACAACATATACATTTAAAATTTACTTTGAAGGGGTTCGATTTTATTTATATTAAGGCCTACCAGCCAGCCATAAGCAGGATTTATTCTTAGGCTTAAGTGTAATTAACCTGTAATTATTATATATTCATTATATAACCTCTGATATTTGTCATTTACTTAAGTCACTACGTACATTTCTTGTCCTTGATTGACTTCTGATGTAAGATAGCCGATAAACCGGTTCAGTTGCTATTTTTGTTAACAAGGTTTTGTATTTTTTATATTGCTACTTTACTGTAATTTTTTTTGGCTACCCAACCTTTTTTTAAAAAATTTATTCCTTGTTTTACGATGTTATTTTTTATCACTATCATTACATTTAAAAACATTTTTATATACACAGAAATTTATACATTTATAAATGCGTTTCTATACACATCTACATACACATTAATAAATACATGCACTCATACAAATATATACAATAACCTTAAGAAACATGTTTATACAAAGGGGGTGCAGAAAATTTCTCAGCCTGACCTGCTATCCAAAATTTGACAAAATAAATCAACTTTTTTAATGGTAATATTAGCTCTTTCCTTATAAGGAAACATTTGACATTCATTGATTGAGCAGCCAGTGCTATTTTCAGTTGAAATTTATTAAATCTTTCTCTTCAAATAATTTTTCAAGAAAATAGGTTTCTCAAATCCAGTAGCTGTTGTTGCTCTTTCCAGTATTAAAGGGAGCTTCCTTCCTAACCTTTTGTTTGAAGTAATGTGGAACGTCAATATCTTGATTATATAATTATTTTCTCACCAAGTTACATGTGATATCCATGGAGGTTCCATCTCCAGAACCTCTACCAAACTCCAAAGTCAAAAGTTAAGGATGACTTCACAGATGCATTTGAGCAGGGTGCGTTTTACACACACACACTAGTTGCAACTTGAGGTTATCAGTGTTACTCTACTTCCTCATCACTCAACAGAAAATCACACTCCCCCACACTTTAATTCTTACTTGCAACTACCCACCCTTAAAAGTCACACCCCCACTCAAAAAACCCTACTAACTAGCATGTTCTGGCTCATTAAAATTTTTAACAAAATTTTGTATACATGTAATTTAGTGTCTAAGACGAATTTTAGCATCTGACTATAATTTGTCCTAAATATAAGTATCTGCAATTTTAACTGCAGAAATTTGATAGAAAAAAAGAAAAAAAAGAAAAAAAAGAAAAAGAAAAACTGAACTATGAAACATGTATAAAACTTAATTTCATGGTCAATTTTAATGAGCTTATTTGACTGCTACACCCACACGCACACACACCCGTGCCACCAACTCAAAAGCCACTCTCCCAGTCAAAACCCTGGCAATGGCTCTGTTCTGGCTCATTACATGTGTTTTAAATTACTCTATGCATATTTTAGGATCTAAAAACATTAGTATGTAACTAAAATCTGTCCTAAATATATCACAATATCCAATTTTCATTGTGGAAATTTTACACCTGAGTAAAAAATAAAAGCTATGAAATAGGTTTAAAACTTAATTTTATGGTCAGTTCTTTGTTATTTGTCAGATAATTTTCTTCAAAATCAGTCTAAAATATGACAATTATTCCACATAAACATAGAGTAGTGTAATTTTAAGTTAAACTTTCTAGCCTTTTTAATGTGTTTGTGTATATGGCTATGCTCGAAGGTCTCTCTGTCATCTTCCCTGTTTATTGTTTTTGCATAAGTATCATTAAGTGGTTAAATCAAATTGTTTGTTACAGGCATTCATTCTTTATAACACACCTATTAATTAGGGTTTTTTTTTCTTCTACACTTGGGCAACTATTTTTGAGAATACTTTGTTGTACTTTATTTAACTTTATGATTAATAGGAAAATGAATTCAAATTCAAAATCTAAAGTGATGAGGTTGAAACAAAAATGTATTTTTTGAAAAACAGAATTAAAATCATCTGAGATTTTTAAAGATTATTGTTGATTGTTCAGCTAAAAATCTGTTCATCTGAATCATTCAAAAACAAGTATTTCCTTTCGGCTTTATTAGGGCAGGAATTTGGGGGCACGGTTATCACTTTCCTCAATTGCTAACAACATTAGTTTTTTTTTGTTTTTTTTTTCTTCACGTAACATTCCTATCAACACTTTCAGCAAAATTTATTTAAGTCAACATTTCTGAGTATAAAGTTAAAACAAACATAGAAAAAGTAAATTAAAACATTTCAAGATTATTTTATTCATGTTGGTTTTGTGTCACAACTTTGAGTATAACTGAAGCCAAGGATTTGTTCTTACAGATTGTTGTTGCAAGAAACTTGGTAGTTTGGATTAATTAGGCTCAGCCCAACCACTAGAGTCACCACCTATACATTTAAAATTTACAATATTTATAGAAGAATATTTAATAAAAAAAAAAAAAAAAAAAAAAGAATAGAGAATAGAACATTGTAAATATAGAAATCAACACTGCATGGTGACTGTCAGTTACATGACATTATTAGACTACTGATGTTCACTTAGTTACTATGTATTGTTGGTTCCTATGACAACATACACATATATTACCTCTTCTAACAGAATTACTACTCTTCCAAGCGAATGTACACAACTATATCAAGAAATCAAAAGAAAATGGTTGAATCTGTCAACACAATAAAAATGATATTTCTACATGAAAGTACTTGACGTAATTTTCAATTGACAATATGAATAGCATTTTCTAAATTCTTCTAGTTGCTAAGAACATTTTGTTTGTTGTTAATAGTTACTTTGTTTTTAATAAATTCATTTCGTTTTTGCCTTGAAAAGTCCACATTGGACAAAATGCATTGGTTAATAATACGGTTTTTCCTATTGTCTTTAACCTTTACACAGTCTTTTTCTACAGGTTAACTCTGAGAAATTTTTCATACACCTATCTCACACTTATCTAAGTAGGACATCGACATTTATCACAACCTTTGATAGAATTTGGAATATATATTAATATATCAGAAAATAAATATATTTGAAAAAGCTCCAAATTCAGATGGACATTATATCTGTATAGACACAATATTTTCTCACTCTCATTGCCAGAATCTAAATAATTATAAGACTTCAACTATAGATATTTTGTAGATAATTTTATACTTTCATAGCAAAAGTCTGAGTTTTTAGATATATAGTTTGTAGATAATAAAATGTACTACTGCTAATTTTACTACAAGTACTGCTAATTTTACTACAAGAATGTATTACTGGTAATTTTACTACAAGAATGTATTACTGGTAATTTTACTACAAGAATGTATTACTGGTAATTTTACTACAAGAATGTATTACTGGTAATTTTACTACAAGAATGTATTACTGGTAATTTTACTACAAGAATGTATTACTGGTAATTTTACTACAAGAATGTTTTTTTTAATACTTTTTTAGTGTTATATTGATTGTAATTTTGCTATAAAAATATGTTGTTAGTAATTGTACTATAAAAATGCATTGCCGGAATTTTACTATAAAAATGTATTTCTATACTTTGCTAGTGTTTTGATATTTGTTGGGGGGGGATCACTAACTGCCCATAGCTGGGTCCCTAACAGGTGCTACCACCCTCCCTGAGTCAAGTAAGGTATTGCTGCACTTCTCTGCCACCAAATTCACAAACCAACACTCATATCTACTCGGCCATATATCATATCCTGTGGGATATATGGTGCATATGGTGGGTTAATGTGTGCCCTGATATCATAGACTAGCCTATATATATGTAGTAAATGGACATGTAACCAAGTGGTTAGAACTCTTGTTTTTTGGACAGGAGACCCAGATTCGGATCTCACCATGGTCAATTTGGCAAGGTGATGATTTTTTGATAATATCAACCTGGAGAGGCAATCCCAGTATGTAGCACCTTTGGAAAGTGCCTGAAAACCATACCAAGGGTTAACCCAAGCCTTGTAAGTGAAATTGGGTAGAGATAAACATTCAAAAGTCATCAATAATTGTGCTAGCACAAAAATCACAAGTCATCATGACTGAGGGCTTGAGCATGCTGGCCTCATTCTAAAAAATATTGATCACTTCAGATTATGTGCTTTCTCCCAAAACTCTAACTAATGTGTACTCAGCATAGTTGCAGTTTAAACCACAGGTTAACTCCGTGGGGTGAGCAGGCAGCCATAGCTTTCCTAGCTACTCTAACAGACAGGTGTGCTTGGAAACGAGTAATAGCCAGACATTTTACTGTATACGTAGTGAAAGAATTTTATAAGTCAAATACAATAACATATTAAAATTCTTAAAATAGTAACGTTAACAAGCCTCACCAATAGACTAACAGAAAACTAGTGACTTTTAGTTCTCTGTTCTGCAGATTAACTTGTGTAGGTTTTGAACATAATGGATGGGGAAAACTGATTTATCATTTCATCTCTTTTTTTTTTTCTAAACAGTGAAAAGACAGTCATGTGACAGCTGCAAGGAATCAGTTCCATCTGCAAGACAGGAAGTTCCATTAAGGAACAACTGAAGCATCCACAAGAGAAATCTGAGACACACAGAAGGTGATTTTGCTTGAAGAGGAACCACATCAAAAAGGGAAGATCAGAGTTGAATAGTTTCATCTGCTTTTCATTTCACCAGAATTCAAATGAAGAGAAGCATGAAAATCCCAAAAGAACAATAAAAAGGTACATTCAGGTATACACCCCACCACCATTTGAAATTTCACACGCACACACAGATTTTTTATATATATATATATATATATATATATATATATATGTAAGTGTAGATGCACAATGGCAGGGAATTAATCATATCTTAAAAGATCTTGAAATAATCATCTGTGTTGGTTACCAAATTTGGAGTCTTTTAACCCTACCCATCCCCAGCTCCTTTTAACCCTACTCCTCCCCAACCAGACTCCTTAACAGTTGTTCTCAAACTAGCAAAATCTGTGACTACATCTGGGATATAAATGCTTTTTGAGAGGTCCACCATTATAGCAAGAGATATTATAAGTGCACCATGTGTACAGACTTAATGACTGCTTTCGTGATGACAGGGAAGCCCCTGTTCATTTTAGTACAAGACAGCGGTGAGTCAATGAAAGCCCTATAATTTAGAGAGTCACCCTAGTGGAGAGTAGATCATATGCTGCTCAGTCTGATTGGCAAGAGGATGATAAGAAAAATGCCAGCAAATAAAGACAAGTGGCAAATGTTCCGTGTAAAATCAAGAGAAGAACAAAAGTAAAAAAAATGTAAAGACCTAGAAGAGAAACAGTTTGACTGAATAAAGTTTTCATTTATTTCGAAACTGTAATTTTATTCATTTTTATTTTATATAGAAGTAACTGGATTTATGAGATTTAACACTGACAGGAGAGAGAGAAATGGTGAGTAACTTATCTAAAAAGCTTGTGCAAATGGAATCCAGTACAGGACTGAGAGGGATAGGGAAAGACAAACCTCACTAAGATCTATAACGAATAGGAAGTTGTGGAGAGCTATGATCGCCCACATCCTGAAAGGACATAGCACATAAACGAAATTATGAGTGATGACAGTTTCCTTCCTTGACCACTCCATTTTCATTACTCAGGTGATTTTTACATTGTCACTTAAACATCATTGGTTAAAAATAAAGTATCTGCCTCCATATGAAACTAAAAATAAAGTATCTGCCTCCATATGAAACTAAAAATAAAGTATCTGCCTCCATATGAAACTAAAAATAAAGTATCTGCCTCCATATGAAACTAAAAATAAAGTATCTGCCTCCATATGAAACTAAAAATAAAGTATCTGCCTCCATATGAAACTAAAAAAATAAAGTATCTGCCTCCATATGAAACTAAAATGAAACTAAAAAAATAAAGTATCTGCCTCCATATGAAACTAAAATAAAGTATCTACCTCCATATGAAACTAAAAAATAAAGTATCTGCCTCCATATAAAACTAAAAATAAAGTATCTGCCTCCATATGAAACTAAAAATAAAAGTATCTGCCTCCATATGAAACTAAAAATAAAAGTATCTGCCTCCATATGAAACTAAAAATAAAAGTATCTGCCTCCATATGAAACTAAAAATAAAAGTATCTGCCTCCATAATGAAACTAAAAATAAAGTATCTGCCTCCATATGAAACTAAAAATAAAAGTATCTGCCTCCATATGAAACTAAAAATAAAAGTATCTGCCTCCATATGAAACTAAAAAATAAAGTATCTGCCTCCATATGAAACTAAAAAAATAAAGTATCTGCCTCCATATGAAACTAAAATAAAGTATCTGCCTCCATATAAAACTAAAACTAAAACTAAAAATAAAGTATCTGCCTCCATATGAAACTAAAAATAAAGTATCTGCCTCCATATGAAACTAAAAATAAAGTATCTGCCTCCATATGAAACTAAAAATAAAGTATCTGCCTCCATATGAAACTAAAAATAAAGTATCTGCCTCCATATGAAACTAAAAATAAAGTATCTGCCTCCATATGAAACTAAAAATAAAGTATCTGCCTCCATATGAAACTAAAAATAAAAGTATCTGCCTCCATATGAAACTAAAAATAAAGTATCTGCCTCCATATGAAACTAAAAATAAAGTATCTGCCTCCATATGAAACTAAAAATAAAGTATCTGCCCTCCCATATGAAACTAAAAATAAAGTATCTGCCTCCATATGAAACTAAAAATAAAGTATCTGCCTCCATATGAAACTAAAAATAAAGTATCTGCCTCCATATGAAACTAAAAATAAAGTATCTGCCTCCATATGAAACTAAAAATAAAGTATCTGCCTCCATATGAAACTAGCATCTGACATGCATACCACGTCATCATCTTGAACATTGAGAAAAAGAAAGCAAGACATTAAAATGGAAAAAAATGTAGAGTTGTACAAATAGGCACTGCATCCAGAATTTTTTTTTTTCATATTACTATATATTAAGCACTCCATACCACAAATATTCATAAAAGAATGTTGTTTATTCATTATTATAAAAGTTAATGGGGAGGGGGCCAGTTTGTTATGTAAATTCATTGTAAATTGAACCTGCTTTATTTAAGCCAAAACAAAAGTTGCTCATACCATATGATCTCATAAAATTTAGAAAATGAATTATTTTTTTTTTTTAAATTGGAAGTGCTTAACAAATCTTTTTAAAATTAAGAAAAAAAAAGAAAAAAAAAAAAAAAAAAATGGTATGCATATATTTTGGTTTTGCTAAAGTAAGGGAATTAATTTATATAACAAATTGGACCCCCCACACACTTTCTATTAACTTTTATAAAATTTAACAAAAAAAAAAATAAAATAAAAAAAATAAAAACTTTCATATTCATGGTCTGGACTGCTTAATCTATTATGATATGAAAAACAAATTTGAAAAAAATGATTATTTCTGGTGAGTGCCTACTGAACAACTTTAAAAAAAAAAAAAAAAAAATCTAGTCAAAAATTAATAAATAATAATAGTTGTGGTTGGAGGCCTTTGATTGTAAAAAGTTCTGTTAAACTCATTGAAGAGATCTTTCGTAGCCCATGCCTTAAAGAAATACAAAAAGTGTTCTTACATGTACAATTCACACCTTACAAAGGGCTTTATCAAAGTAAAATGTGTGTGATCTTAAATTGTTTTAATTTTATTACAAAAATGTTCAGTGAAAATGTCATGATGCCATTTCTGACCTTAAGTCTCTAGTCACGACCCAGAATGAAATAAAAATACAACAGAAATCAAAAGAAATAATAATAGTAATAGTTGTATTATAATGCTACACAAAACATAGTTCTCATGGTTTCTGATCTTAAGTGACTAGGGCTGTTAACATGCACATTTTTTGTCTTGGTTTAATTAAGATGGGCCATAGTAAATATTGGATGTGCAATTAGAATAATGGTTAGCAACTTGGAAAGAGAAAATGTTGAGCAGAGTTCCAATTCTAGCCAAGTTTGTTACACTCACTTTCACACAAAGATTCATCTCTTCTCTTTTGGGTTAAATAGTAGAGCTAACGGCTCTTTTGCCTTGAAATAGACACTAGTCTAAGAGAAGGAAAACTCTGGACTCAAAAGCAGCATAAAGAGGGATGGGCTCTGTTCAGATCTCTTGCCCTAGAAACGCCACTGCTCCTATGGCTACAGTACATGTGGTAGCCTGGTGACCCTAACAGGTTACAAGATTCATGACCTGTCAGTAAATATCCTGGTTTAGGTTGGTTTGGTTTGTTTTACGACATACCAATGTTAATGGGTTATTTAATGCCAACAAGATTTTTATTGCTGGTAATATTTTTTGAAAAATGTATTGCTGGTCATAATTTTTCCTTCAAAAATTTACTGCTGGTAATTTCTTTTACAAAAAACATATTGCTTATATTAAAACCTATTTTTACACTTTTATAGTGTTTTAACCCCAGTTTGGGGGTTAACTATTTGCCCATAGATGGGACCCACATAGATGCTACCACTCCAGGTCAGGGTGGACCTGGAAACACCAGCAATGAAGAGGTAGTTCCATGCTCCTTAAAGCCTCCTGATCAGAGGCCTTGTTGTTGGATGTAGTTTATCATCATATCCAGGATGGAGTAAATATCCTGTTCAACGATATCGATTTAGCAGTCAATTGCTGTTTATACTGTCACTGAAGTTGACTGATCACTGAATTCAAATTTGTTTGAATTTCATAGTTGTGTTGTCATATCCTGCTATGGCAATAGAAAACACCTTTGAGTGAAATTAACAAAGTTATTTTAATTGAGAGGCCTTGAAAAAGAATTCGGTGGAAAGGGAAGAAATTAATAATGCAGAGTGTTAAAGGTTAAACAGTTGGGTATGTCCCCTAGGGACTGACACACTGTGCATCTCTGTTCATGAGGAACAGAAGAAAATCATGACCAGTTATTGAGAACATTGTTTTTGTTATTTTTTTTTTTAAGTTTTAAGGATGAGACAGCCTAGATATGGGGGGGGGGGGGAGTACCTCAATCAGAGACTGAGCAGACTGGGTTACCTGACCTGAAGGTATTTCTAATAAGGGCATCATGATGGGTATATCAGGTTTTATATATATATATATATATATATACATCAGCAACATTTTGTTGGTAAGCTCTCTCACTCAGTAGTTGTAGTAGTAGTCTTTCATTTAAGAAATTCAGACAACTTCAAACTGTCATACCTCTTGCAACAACCAGGCATAAAGAAACAAGAATATGACAGAAAAAACTAATCAAGAATTAACGATGACAATGAATCATCTAAACAATATTAGAAACTTGACATCTGTCTATATTGCTGAGATGAGGTATTATGTACATTATTCAGACTATTGTCCTCATCTTTGCCATATTTATTACAACGTTTCGGCCGTTGTACACTCCAGCCTTCTTCAAGTGGTTGGAATGCCGAACTGAACCCTTTATTTCTCTCACTGGGATAGACTGTTCTAGTTCCACGTGCCATGTTTAATGGATGTCAGTTATCAGTTATCTCCTGTTAATTCCCCTCTCCAAGTTCTCCACTGCCTTAACCGGGTTTTGAACTCACACTCTTTGGATCCTGTCACTGGATCTAACTAACACCTTTATCCACTGTGCCATGTGTCCTTGAGGAAACGTTGTAATAAATATGGCAACTAAGATGAGGACAATAGTCCGAATAATGTAAATAATGTAGAAACTTGATATTTTTTGTTTTTATTCCATCTAAATTCATTTTTCATTTGCAATTTGAAACCAGTCAATATCGCCAGGATTTGTTACTTTCACATATAGTGGATCAATGGTATCTGAAATTGTCATTGCATAATGTTTAATCAATATATAGCGGTGGTTCCCAATGTGCGGTACAATTTGATGGGAGTGAGAGGGCAATTCGAGAATGAGTTGTTAACTGAACTTTTTCTAGTCACTATGAGCACAAGATAATACATATGGTACATGTACAGTATGCATACATAAAAATATTTGAGTATAACTATGTATGTACTTTATATATATATATATATATGAATGAAGAAATATAGTCTTAAGGTGTGCTATTATTTATGGGATATCAGAGATAGAGCATGTGTAAATATAAAAGTGAACATTGAAGTCAACACTTAGAGGTGACAGGCTGTTTCATGCTAGACACAATCATCAGGCCCGACGATTGCGTCTAGCATGAAAGCCTGTCGACTATGTGTTGATTTCAATGTTCACTTTATATATATAAAGTGAACATATTTTTGTGCATTTAGGCTGCATTTTCTTGTGGATTTGCAATTGATAGAAAAAAATAAAAATCTGATAGGAATAACCTTTAAAATTTGTCTATTTTCCTTAGAGAAGCTGTCTTTGAAATCCAAAAAACTATCTTTAATAGAAATGAATAAATTCTCAAACATTATAAATGATATTGGTGTGCTTTTATATATTAGGGTAATCATTCTGGTCTTTATAGAGTTTCTTTTTGGTACAATTTATCTGTCAAATGAAGGAAGATAAGGATGATTATTAGCATTTAATCTTACAAAAATCAAGAGCTTTTAAAGTTTTTAAACCATCTTCATTCACATTTTAAACTACAGGCTTAAAAAGAATTACATTCTGAACATAAAATTTAATCAGATTAAATATGAAATAATAGAATTGCTAGAAGAACATCCAAGCATAGAAAACTCACCAACAAGCAATGCAAATGAAGTCATCAAATCCTTTATCCATATACTTTCCCCACCCACAATACTTTCATTAATTCACCAATGAGGATGACAAACAAAGTCTGTTTTAAAGTTTATGATTCATAATCCTTCAAAATAAATACACAGTCAAGGAATTGGCAATCATGGCTCTTCTCAGATTCATTTTTTTTTTTATTATCTAGGAATTGCTATAACTTTGAGGGAAAGATAGGGAAGAGGTTCCCTGTAATTTTCAGTTTTCCTTCTATTTGACTGGTTAACACTCAAAGCTAGAAAACCAAATCTCTTACTATTTAACCCATAGCTAGGGAAAAAGATGGATTTATGCCTTTCCCAAGGACATTAGTGTAAAAGTAACAGATGTGGTCAGAATTTGAACCCTGCTTGCCAATTTCCCTTCCATACCAATAACCATTGCATCACCCACACATCCAAACTACAAAGAAAAAATAGTTTTCTTTTTTGAGAAAAATCTACATTGATTCATTAAATATTCCTTGGAATAAAACTGACTCTTATACTCAAGTAAGGAATTTCTTTAAATTCAATTTAATAATTCTTGCATTTAATTGAATTTTCAACTTAAATTCTCTATGCATTTTTTTTTCAAAAAGGTCAAGTGGCACCAATTATCTTCAGAGCTTTAACAATTCTCACATCACTCTTACCATATTGAGCAGCACACTAGTAAATCCATAAACATTTATTAAGATCAGATCATTACAACATAAAACTATAAGTGGAGAGAGAGAGTTCATTGTGAGGATCAAACTGGATACAGAAAAAAATAGTCTATAAAGATTGACGTGATGATAAATATGACTGTCATTAAGCATCCACGTATTAATAATTCTTTACTCCTATATTTTGGAAATAGTTCCAAGTTCCTCGCCATTATATTCCACAGCTTTTTACTTCTTGAGCAAGGTCCTGGTATTTTTCTACTTTTTTTCATTTTTTTTTTTGTCACCAACTCCATCAGTTACTATCAACTACAAAGTTGCATAGATTTTTTTTTTTTTCTTGCCTTGCACACAACCATCAGATATGAATTTTCTTTTTATTTGTCCACTTGTGTGAAGCATCCAAAGTCACAACAACACTATGTAATCTTTTTGCTTGGATCGGTGTAATGGAAAGTGGCTCAGACTTAGAAATCAAGTTCTCGCACAATCACTTAAGTTAAGCAACATCAAGCCTGATTAATACATAAAGTAATAGATAGCGGCTCAGATTGAGGAATCGGAGAGCTGAGATCGAATTCCAGTTGGATCCATTCACTTATGTGCTAATACCCTTGGAAAAGGGTATAAATCATCTCCCCTCAGCTATGAGTAAATAGCAAGACAGACTTGGTTCTATAGCCTTGGGTGGCAACCAGTCTAGGAGAAGGTAACTAAATTCAAATCTGTATGTAGCCCTTGCCTAACACATACTATACAGCTAACAAAAGGATCGTTTGCATTGGCTCAATGATCCCAACTACAGTTGAATAAAAATAATGATGATGATGAAGAATAGGTAACAGCTCTGAATTGAAAATTGGAGAGCTAAGTTCCAATTCAAGTCAAGTTCCTTACATTCAATACATGTAAATATCCTGGGAAAGGCATGAATCAATCTCCTTCCTCCTCTGGGTTAAATGTATTATTCACTTACAAAAAAAATGAATTATTCTTACAATCCAAAATATGATTTGGCTTGAAATAACCTACAAAGGGGTGCTAAGCCGTAAAAAACAAAATCAATCAATTGCTTGGATTGGTTGGTCAATCTGTATTTCAAAATCTTTTTTTTTTTTTTTTTTTCCCCCCTCAGGTTTTCTTTTTCAACTGATCTTGCATTAGGGGTATTCTCCAACAAGTTGTACAACTCAAACAGCACCTTTTGTAGAATATTTAGATGGAACAGAGCTTGGTACTTTAATTCAATTTCATTCAAATAATTATATTGAAGTTTTCGGCTCTTGTTTTGAAACATGAGAACTCTTATGTAGCATTGGAATCATATTTTTAAATAAATAATTATATTATGCTCTACTTTTGTATCGAGCACTACTTTTTAAAAATAATAACAAAAATACGAAAGAACTTTGGATTATTTACCTAACGAGTTCTTTCCTATTTTCTATATATTTTTACACACACACACATATGCAGTGTAACCTGGATATAAGAGATTTTCTCTGGTCCCAAATTAGAGCCTGTGTTAATGTATATAAAATAGACCAAACCCGGATATAAGAGACTTCTTCTCCGGTCCCGACAACTCTCTTATATCCGGGTTACACTGCGTGTGTATATATATATATATATATATATAAAAAGGAGCAATGGGTAAATTGTCGCCATTTTATATTTTTAGTTTACGCCTTGTTTATTTTTGTGTTGACTTCACAGCATAGTAGGGTTAGATGGATATGATCTATAAGAAAAAGAGCACAATGATACAATTCACTCCACCAAGCATTTGGAAACAGCATGCTGTACTAGCTTGGCATACATGTCAGAAGCACCAATACAAACATTTCAGAGTGTTCAGGTATCAATCTGAGGAGAAAATAGAGGATTCGGAAAGAGTTGGAGGAGTTCAATGGTAATTATGAAGCTACAGTACCTTGCAAAACTCGCTCTTATCATTCTGGTAAGAAAAGAAATCCTGCCTTTGGTTTTGAGGGCCTCAAACATGGATGCTGATATCAAGTTTCTTGAGGATGTAGTGTTGCCCTGGGTCAAAAGGGTGACTGCTAGAAGACCTATGTCCAACAACAGGACTCTGCACCATGCTACATAAGCAGGTGAACTCAATCATGTTTGTCAGACAATTTCTGTGACCGCATCACACCTTACATCTGGCCATCCCCTTGAATATTATGTGTAGGGTGCAGTTGAGAGAGAGAGAGAGAGAGAGCAACAAAACTCCTTGTAATACCAAAGATGAACTGAAGGCAAGGGTTATGGCAGCATTCACCAACTTAAACGGGGAGACTGTCCAGAAGAGTTGCAGGAGATTCCAAAGTCATCTGGAGACCATGGTTGAAGTCAATGGCGGTTTTATATATATATATATATATATATATATATATATATATAGAGAGAGAGAGAGAGAGATTTTTTTTATATATATATATATATATAGAGAGAGAGATCTGCGAGAGAGAGTGAAAGATGCACAGGCGGTCTATGAAAGTGATGCATGGGTATTTTCTTTGTGGGAGAGAGAGAAAGAAATATACAGGTGTTTTCTAGTGTTGAGAGAGAGAGCTGCACAAGCATTTTCTAGGAGAGAGAGAGAGATGCACTGTCTCCTAGAGTGTTGCAAGTGAGATATATACAAACAGATCAACAACCCTGAAATAAGATTGTATTTAAAAATAAACTGCACTTTTAACTGAACATAAGTTAACTGCAAAGAAAACATTAATTTTAATAATGCAATCAGTTTTGTTTTTATCCTTATTCATAATGGACAATATTTTTTTCTTTCTTTCACTACTTACAACACAATTGATTCCAAATTTGTGACCATGAAACTGAGCAACTTGAACCTTCTCTTCTACGTCCCATACTCTAACTGCAGGTTGATGACCACTCTGTAATAGAAAAAAGAAATGAAAAAAACTTATTCATCTTCAACAGAATTAAAAGATAACATCTTATATGATAAACACAGCAAATTTTCACCTACAATCAACATCACCCTAATTTTTTAAAATTAAGTCTTTAATCTTTTCAACATTTTAATGGATGCCACCATCCTATAATACTATGGACTTCAAATGGTTTGGCCATCCATTGTATTTCTATAAAAAATACATGTTCTGGAATTGAACAGATTGGTCAAACAATTCAGTTGTAAATTTACCCAATGTTTCCCATGTCTTGGAATCCTGCCACCAGAACAAAAAACTTTTTCTAAAAATTTATTTTTTTTTTTTTTTTTTTACTTGCTCTCTTCCAACTTTTGGATAGCACTTCATACAATACAGCTGTTTATTTTTACAAAAATATAAAATAATTTAATCCAAAAGGAAACGTTAAAAGCAAAACAATGTTTTTCATAATATGAGTTGCAAATATCTGAATCAAGTGGTTTATTTATGGATTTTATGTTATTAGAGTTGAAGCTCAATTCTTAGATATAACAAATATATACAGTTTGAATGAACAACAAAAAAAAAACTCAGTTTACAAAGCAAAAGTGAAAAAAACAAAACAAAGAATAAATGATGACATTTTTATTAGTGAATTCTAAGTTTTACCTTGAATAAATTTACAGTAACTGAAATTTTTATAGTTTGGTTTGTTTTACGGCATATCAACCCCAATAGGTTATTTAATGCCGACAAGGTTTTTATTGCTAGTAATATTTTTTTCAAAAATGTATTGCTGGTAATAATTTTTTCCTTCAAAAATTCATTGCTGGTAATATTTTTGCAAAAATGAATTGCTAGCATTAAAACCTATTTTTACACTTTCATAGTGTTTTGACCCAGTTTGGGGGTTAAGTATTTACCCATAGCTGGGACCCTAACCAGTGCTACCACCCTGGGTCAGGGTGGACCTAGGAACACCAGCAATTAAGAGGTGGTTCCATGCTCCTCAAAGCTTCCTGATCAGAGGCTTGCTATTGGATGTAGTTTATCATCAATCCCAGGACAGAAATTTTTATGGTTTTGTTTTTTAACACTTAGTATCAATTAAACCAGCCACTCATAATACAAGGAGATGGAGGTAAATAGCAAAAAAGGGGTTTAGGTAAAAATAAAAAATATTAAAAAAAATAAGTCGGAAGTCATAATTCTAAAGGTCAAAAGTCAGTCTCAGAAATCCAACATCAGAAAATATCAAAGACATAAATCATAACGTCCAAATATTCATCTTCATCTTAGCAACATGCAACTACCTCTTCACCCACAAAGAGCCAAGATGAACCTGTGGGGTTCAAAGTAGTGTTCTTTTATTGGAAGTAAGAAAGGTTGTGATTGGTCATAACCTGTAGGGAAGTGCAAACAATTAACCCTATTTCAAAGTCTACTAAAGTCAACCAGGTCTTGATCTTGATTTTCTTTTTCAACAAATAGTACAAAGAGTAAAAATTCCTTTCCAACTTGGTTTTCTCCTTTGTCCGCAGAGAGAAAACCAATTGTCTACAATTTACAGAATTTGCAGGATTCTTCCTTTCAGATTCCCAAAATAATTATACAGGGTGTCCAAAAAAAATTTGACATCATTTTAAAAGCAGTTATCTTGAAAACTATTAAATCTAGCTCAATGCAATTGAACAGTTTAGGTGTCAAATGTCATAAGTTTATTATGGGACTGATTTCATAAGTGTTCAATATGTGCATCACCTGTGACACAGTGGCACATATCAAGTCGGTATTTAAGCTCTTGCCAAACACGCTGTAGCATGTCTCCAGTAACATGTCTCCAGTGCAGATCTGATTTTCTGCTTGCATTCAGCAAGAAAAAAGGAAACAGACCAATCCCTTCACATATCCCCATAAAAAGAAATCACACAGCAACATGTCCGGTGACCATGATGGCCATTTCATCAGAAAACTGTCTTCATCTCCACCACGCCCAATTCATCTCTCTGGCAGATTATCTGAGGCGAATAAAGAAAACAGTAACCAGCGAGTAAATTCAAGCTCTCCCAGCTGGTATTTCAACCTCGAGTCGTTCCTTCTTGAGTTCTGTCTCAAAATCACACTAACTGCCCATTCTTGCCGTCAACCGTGAACGTCCCTCGAAGAACTCCCCGACTCGGAAAAAAGTAGTTGCTTTTATAGTTGTTCATATACCCATAATCCCTTGCATCTTTATGTGATCTCATAATTCATTGCGTCCATGTCCCATAATGCATTGCATCTTTATTGCATAAAAATGCAATGCCAGTCCCCCCTCATTCTTTTACGTTATCTGGCCGAGGATGGATTACGGCAGAGTGGTAAGTGCTTTTTTCTCTCCCTCATGTCAACTGCAGTAGCTTTACATGCTAAGCAAATACGGGCTCTTTTTTGGCGGGGACAAGGCAAGTCACGACCAGTTGTGCTCATCCCAGGTTCTGTCTAATGTCCGCCACATTATCACTGAGATGAACACGTACTGTCCTCTTCCATTAAATATAAAATCTCGATCAGTTTCTATACATTCTGTGAAAATTTGAGGTTATTTCAACAAAAATTGCCAAAATTACTGGCCTGGGAAATGATGTTGAATTTTTTGGGACTCTCTGTATTTTCAAGGAATCACTTGACAAAAACATTTTGTTTTGCACAGTAAAAACAAGTTGTTCTGTGATCATAAATCTTTATGAGCTGAAGCATTATCACTCAGTTTTTGATTTACTTTTTGCATATTGATTTTAGTTTATTTATTTATATCTATAGCATTATTATTATTGTCAATCATTATTCATGTGTGATCAGTAATTCATTGATTTTAATTTAAATTGTTTTTTATTGCAATCAGTCCATGGTCATTTGTAAATAGAATGAATAGCAAAAAACAACTGAAAGATTTCAACTCTCACCCTTTTCACCATTTTTTATTGTTTTTTTTTCTGGGTCATCTGCTTTATCACTTAAACTACAGGAACTCTTGCAGTTGTCAGATCAGACCAAAGCATTTAAACTTACTCTTCATTTTTCTCTGCTCTCTCAGTGCTATATTTAATGTAATTGCTTATACACACACTAATAGTATTAATAGTAACATTAACTATCATTTTTATTAGAGGAAGCACTCTCAACTATTAACATTTCTTTCATCTTAACGTTAGTTTCTTTTCATCACAATTTCTCAAACAGTTTAGGGTTATTCACTTCTGATCTGCACAGTTTACTATGAATAACTGAGCAAACAGAATTAAAATGAAAGAAATACTAATGAAAAATTAACAATAGTTGACAATGCTTCATCTTAAAAATCTGATATTATTGCAGTTATCTCCCTTGGAAATATGATGGTCTGTGTAGTAGTGATAAAAAACAATGAAATTATGTTGAAAGAAACACTAGAAAAAAAAATAATGTTTTAGTGATAGTGAAAAACTTGATGGTTGCTCTCAAAGCTTTATCTAACTGGATTATTTATATAATAATTGCAGCTTACCTTAGCAATTCACCTCAATCTAGGCTTTGCATTCATGAGTGCACACATACACACAAGTAGAATAAACTCCTAATTCATAACATACATTATGTTAAGTGAATCTGAACTGACTCCTGTACATAATCCAAAAAGTAGATAAACTAAGCCATCTGGAGATAATGTCATACTACATATGGTAACAAGATGCTCCTTTTTTTTTTTTCCTTTTTTAAAATCATTTCACCCCAAACATGATAATAAAACCACTAAGATGCAAGGGGTTACTGACTGTAAATAACAGGAGACAAAAAGAACATTATTAAAAGATAGAACAATAAAAGAACAGGGATTTAGACAGACAGTAACAATTGACATCGCATTTAAATATTTAAAGTTGAGTGGAAAGCAAGAGGCCTAGAGAGTTCCACAAGCGTGTGAGAGAAAAAACTGTTGGCATAGATCTTATGGTTAAATCTAGCCATTTTATCTTTAAAATCATGAGACCTAGCTGCCAATTTAGTACTGCACTTAAATTCATAGAGTCAAGGTCCTAATGAGGAAAACTCAGAACAATTAACATGAAAATATTTATAAAAAAGGAACTGGGATGCTACATTATAGACATTGGAAAGTGACTGGAGCTTTGATGCCAGGTCAGGACCAATAACATTGCAGATTCTTTGGATTTTATCAAGAATCTCTAAGTACATAAAAGCACCAGACCTGATGTGGCAGCAATATTCAAGGCATGGACACATGACAGACTTATAAATATGCAAGATAAGTTCTAACGAAAAAAATGTCTATCACGACAGTGAACCAACTTTCCTAGCAGCAGACTTAGCAAATGATTCAATATAATTTTTACATTTCATGTCAACAGAAAACATTAGTCTGGGAAGTCACAATGAGTCACTTTCCTAGAGATTAACATCTGCACCCACCAAAAAAAAAAAACAACAACTAAAAGAGATCAGTTTCATTTTGGAAGTATGGAGATTAACAAGCCATTTCTTGCCCCAGTTAATAGATTATAGTACATTTTTTTAGATCAGCTGCCAATTTGATCTTATCGAGCCCATCATTAAGACAAGTGTGCATAGTTGTGCTATCAGCATACAAAGTTAAGAACAGGAAGTTTGTTGATGAAAAGCAGAAACAAAGAGCCCCTTGGGACACCTGCATTAATCCTATCAGTAAAAGTAAATTCTTGAACCCTGACAATACCTTACTTCCTAATTTATAGAAAAGATACAGGGAAGATATATTATGGTGGTGGGAGAGTTTGAAACCAGGATGCCAGGCCAGGACCAATAACATTGCAAATTCTTTTTTATATTTTATCAAGAATCTCTAAATATATAGCAGACGCATCTGACTAGATGTTGCAGTGATATTCAATGCAGGGTTAAATGGTAGACTTCTAAATATGCAAGATAGACAATTTTTCTCATCAGAACCTATCATAACAGTGAACCATCTTTCCTAGCAGCAGACTAAGTAACTGATTCAATATAATCTTTCCATTTCATGTCAGCAGAAAACATTTGTCTGAGAAGTCACAATGAGTCACTTTCCTAAAGGTTAATATCTGCTATGCTGATATTAAAAAAAAAAAAAAAAACTTCTCTAAAGCAATTAAAAGAGAATTGTTTCATTTTAGTTTTCTTTTAATTGTCCTACAGAACTTTTTGCTTTTCATCAGAATGGAAACCTCTGGAAAAAATATGTAGATATGTTTCTCAAAACACAACCTTGTCAATTACAGAGATTTGGCTTGAAAACCTCACAACTTAAAAATTTCTTAAAAATCTGGAGAAAAAAAAAAAAGAGGGAAACTTGATATTTATAATTAATAAAAGATAATTATATAAAGAATTATAACAAAATTCAATTTTCACTTATCTTGTCTCCGAGTTTTGTGAAATTACATCCACTGATTGTGAAATTTATAATCAACTGTACTACAAAGTAGACACAAGTGAATATTTACTCATTATTATTATTATTATTATTATTATTAATGCTCTATCTTTTGATATTGTGCACTAAAATTACAAAGACTGCTTGCCTTAAAAATATCACCCAGAAATACCTTGGTTGACTTTTTTTTTTCAAAAATACTATCTTTGTTATTGGTAGTAAAGAACAAATTATATAGATTTTACTTATTCATTTGATACAAAGAATATTTTATCCATTAAACTACATCAAAAATATCCATAATTCAGTTTTGTCAGAGAACTACAACAATGGAAATACCAATCATCTCATCAGTTAATGGGTTAAAATTGCTGCACTGGTACAATAAAGACATAAAAATATATGGTTGTTTTACATAATAATGGTGAAACTAACCATTTCCATAGAGGAAACATTTGACATTCATTGACCAAACACTGAAGATTACTATCAGTTGAAATTTATGAAAACTTTTTCTTAAAGTTTTTCAGGAAATTAGGCTTCAAGTCCCTGTTACAGGAAATGTATGGAGTCCACTTCTTCCCCCAACTATGGGTTAATTATTAAAAGTTGTATCACTAGAACTATTATTATCTATAAAAAAGAAAAAAAGTAAAAGAAAAAAAAGAAAAAGAAAAATCTTCAAATCTAAAAATATTGTCTGGCTTTAAATAACCTGCAAAGGGTTATTCAATTAATCAAGCCTTCTAGTTCCATGTACTACTAATTTTATTTGTTACTTCTGTTGGGAGCTTTCAAGTGATGTGGTTTTTGTCATCTTGTAATGACAGTCTACAGAGCCTGATGAATGATCATCTATTATTTTTATTTTTTTTTTTAAAAAAGACAACGTTTCAGCCGTTGTATGCTCCAGCCTTCTTCAGGTGGTTGGAATGTCGAACTGAACCCTTTATTTTGCTCACTGGGGTAAACTGTTCTAGTTCCACATGCCATGTTTAATGGATGTCAGTTATCAGTTATCTCCTGTTAACTCCACTATGAAAGTTATCCACTGCCTTAACCAGGTATTGAACTCACACTCTTTGGGTGCAGTCACTGGATCTAACCAACTCCTTTATCCACTGTGCCATGTGTCCTCGAGGACATCTGTCTATGAATTTCTGAGTATTATAAACCTAATGTCTTCAGCAACCGTTTTTTACCAGAGCTCATATTGCAATTTTTGTTGTTATTATCACTTTTCTCTGGCACTCCTTAGTACTGGTTCCCATATTGTATTCATTTCTATGCTTGGTTGGCTCAGGAGATTTTTGTGGCCTAGCATATATGCTGATTCCTTAAGTTTACGAATTTTCCAATGGTGTTCTCTATGATCTCAACCTGATCCCACAAAGGGCAGTGATCTCCCTTCTCTTTCCATATGTGGTCAGCCACACCTGATTTTTCTACTTCCCCTCATGTTACAGCTTTCTGGTGTTCTTGAAGCTTTACCTTAAGGGGGCGGTCTGTCTCCCCTTTATATTTCTTTCCAGAGCTGCACAGGATAGCGTACACACAGTCTTTAGTCATGTAATAAATATGGCGACAAAGATGAGGAAAATAGTCCAAATAATGTAAATACTATACATAATACCTCATCTCAGAAATATAGACAGATAATAAAAAACAAAGAATTAATTTATCTAAAAAAACATTTTTAGTCATTGATCTGGGCAAACAATTGTATATTGATGATAGTTTAGTCATTTCTGAACAAGTTGGACACCAGGCAAAACATCCATACAAGAATCAAGCTATCTAAGAACATAACTAGTTCTCAAATTAATATCTTGATTTTGTAGCATCTTACAGTGTTGGATGAAAGTACCACCAGCAAAAGATACCCTGGATTCAATTTCTTCATCTCTATACTTAATTTCTTATAGCCAATCCATACAACAAGCTACTTGAAGTATTTAGAAATTAATAAATTTTAAATACTTTTAACTTATTAAATTTTAAATTACACTACTGAATTTTTTTGATCATTCAGGGTACGTTCTCATATTCCACTTTCAGTCATAGTTTTTATTTTTGGAAATGTTTATCTTAAATCCTAGTTCTTAAAAAAGACTTATTTTTATTTTTTATTAATTATTTTACTCCAAGCAAGATGATAATGCCACAAAGGGTTTGGTTTGGTTTGTTTTACAGCATATCAACCTCAACAAAATTTTTATTGCTGGTAATATTTTTTTTTTCTTTCAAAAAATGTATTTTCCTTCATAAATTTATTGCTGGTACTGAAACTTATTTTTACACTTTTATAGTGTTATGAGCCCAGGTTGGGGATTAACTATTTGCCCATAGTTGGGACCCTAACAGGTGCTACCACTCTGGGTCAGGATGGACCTGGGAACACCAGTAATTAAGAGGTGGTTCCATGCTCCTCAAAGTTTTCTGACCAAAGTCCTTGCTGTTGGACGTAGTTTATCGTCTTACCCAGGACACAGATATAGCTTATCTTATCCAGAATGTCAGATGTAATTTATCATCTTACACAGGATGCGGACGGGTTTGGGGATTAACTATTTGCTTATAGCTGGGACCCTAACAGGTGCTACCACTTCGGGTCAGCGTGGACCTGGGAATACCAGCAATTAAGAGGTGGTTCCACACTCCTCAAAACCTCCTGATCAGAAGCCTTGCTGTCAGATGCAGTTTGTCATCATACCCAGGATACAGATGCAAGGGGGGTTAGAGAGTGAAAGAGAAGATTTTAGTGAAGAGAAAAGATAATACAGGAACAGGATTCAGGAAGACAGAAGATGGCGACTGACATTGCATTTGAATTTTTGAAGATCATAGATGTAGAGAAGCAAAATATTGGAAGTGAGTTCCACAGGCAAGAAGTGCAAGAAAAGAAACTATTAAATATAGAACAGACAGCTGCATCTAGCTAGTTCAACAATAAAACAGTGAGACCTAGTTGCCGATCTGGTAGCACAAATTCATGTCATCAAGACACCGAGGAGGAAAGCTCATCAGAACAACTGCCATGAAAATATTTGTAAAAAAGACAGAGGGAAGCTACATCACATCTATGAGAAAAGTACTAAAGTCAAGATGCCAGGTCAAGACCAATTACATTACAGACTCTTCTTTGAAATTTGTGAAGAATCTCAAGATATATAGTAGGAGCACCAGATCAGATATGGCAGCAATATTCAATGCGTGGTCAAATGGTAGATTTATAAATGTGCAAGATGCATTCTGACAAGAAATACTGTCTGGCAAACACATTGAATCAACTTTCTTAACATTAGACCTAGACCTGGTAATGAGTCAAATTTGTAATTCAATTAGTTCAATGATTTGTTTCCATCAAGAAAATTACAAGAAATTAACCCTAGAACACTAACCATCAATTAAAGTTATACCACCACTAACCATGGGTATATCATACCCAATTTTGAAAATATCAAAAAAAATATTAAATATAAATCTTTATCTGAAATATTTTACATGCAGGCACTTCAAACTTTGTATTTTGAGTTAATATAAATAGGAACTGAAAAACATTATTTAGGTAAGAAAATCAGGTACTGAAAATTGTAATTAAAAATAGGAAAATTTGTGCTGGGTACTATATACCCTTGGTTAGTGTTCTAGGATTAATAAAAAATAAAAACAATACACCAATAATACTTCTAACACGAAATTCATAGTCCTACTCTAACATTCTTTCTACAAAACTCATAAATAAATTAGTTATCTGTAATACTAGGATTACCACGTCCAAGACAATCAAAGTCATAATTAGGAAGAAAAATCAAATCACCAATTCAGATGCCAATATTTATCCAATAAATTGCTTACAATGTCAGAGACATCACAAACTCTAAAAGCCTATATCTACAAACATAAGAGATTTACATTTAGATAATCCTTTAAACTCTCTCATAATACACAGGAACAAAACTGGCCATAACTGATTTTACAAATGCCACCATAATTAAAAAAAGAACAATTCTTTATGTCAAAAGTACTTCAAGTACCTACTAATAACAATATTGCCAATACATATGAAAAACATTACATCACTAGCCTTTATTGAATTTATTCTTAAAGTATCTAACATATGTTTATCAAAAACAAATGATATGTATATAAAAAGGTTCCCAAATGAACTTGCAAAAAAACAACAAACAATGTCTATAATGTAACAGAATTGGGTCAGCTTGATAAAAGACTCAGAGTTGGTTTTTATGTGGTGCTATAAGCACTAGGAGTTGTGTCCCCTTCCACAATGGGCTGTTGAGAGAAGACCTACATAGAGTAGGTGCCTATTTATATATGAATGATACCGGGCAGATATTAGCCAATAGTCAGCGTGGGTCTGGGACTGAGAAAGCTATATAACACCAGTGTTTTTCTCAGTCAAGAGAGGCACTCTCAATGTGCAGAAACCAGACAAGATGAATTGTCTACTAGATATACACACACTTACAAATATATATTATCATCTGAATCCCATATAGACAAACTAGAACTATTACACTTACATACATAGAGCAATATTTATTTTTTTGCTTACACGTGGAATCATCAGTTAATTTCTTGGAAGTTCAAAGGGACGCATCGTCTCCCCTTGAATTCGGAACACCACAAATTATACTAACATGTGTTTAACAAGTCAAATATACATGAAACCTGATTAACCAATGAAAATCAAACAACACAAAAGTAAAAATAACAGAATTTCTTTCTTCTCTTTCTCCATATCTCATTCTCTAACAAAGTTTTAATAAAGGGTAAAATTTGTTAGATTGGTAAACATTTCCTACTTGTTCTTTATCTTACCATTGTCAGATTCCAAGGCAGCAAATATTCTTTAAGACAAATATTATTGAAGGCAATAGAATTTTCCAAGTTACGAATGTACCTTCTCAAATAAGGAGGTAATTCCATCAGAAATTATCCAAATTTCAGAAAAACTATGATCCAAGCGTTCAACTTAAGTCATCATTGGGGTAGGTGAAGACAAATTGTGTGTTTTGTAGCATTGGTGAGTAATTTTGAAAAGTCGATCAATAAAATTAATCAACCCAAAATGTTTTTCTTTATTAAATGTGTGTGCATGTATATGTATATAACAAATCAAACCTTGCAATTTCAAAACAATGAGTGGATTAAAAAATGAAAAAAAAAAAAATTTTTTTTTTTTAATCCACTCAAATAAAAAAAATATGAAATATTACCATGGCTTACTGAAGTCTCCGATTTGTTAATTAATTATTACTTGCTCTGTTTCCTACATTGAGCTCTCAGGATTTATATCTTCCCTGGAATTATCCATATGGATTACCAATTATCTAACTTTATCATATTACATATATATAATAAAAAGACTAAAAATCCTCTCCCACCATGTACAAAAAATAACAAGTAAAAAGTATATTAGTAAATAAATTAGATAAAAAAAGTAGGTGCCAAAATTCCAGGCCTCTACGAACCCATTAACTAACTCAGAAAAGTTTTCCTTTTTTTTTTAATCTATTCCTAACAGAAAAACCCTTTCTTTCCAGAACATGTGCTAATAAAGATATATGTCCTTTCAGATAAGTTGCAAAGAAATGGAATGACTACTTAAATGGAAAATTGATCGTTAAATTTCATCTGAAGTTATGATATTCAAGCATCAAATATCAAAGCAGCTGTTTGGAATATGAAACACTCAGCCCAATAAGAAGGCAATGATGCCACCTAAAAATATAAAGATAAATTACTTTCCTTTTATATACATGTAACTGTTACAAAATATATTAAAGGCTTTCTTTTTGTTTATCCTTAATTTAATAATTTTTCAGTAAGAACTTTATAGCCAAAAGTAACACTCGACCTACAGTAGACAAGATAAAAATCATTCCTTGGAGAATGCCCCCCTCCAACTGTATAATGCTAACATGATGAAAGGTCAACAAGTCATTGAAGAATCCCAATAAATTTAAGAATCTAGGAAAGATGATTAGAAAACAAAATATATACAGCTGTTCTTATGCACCTTATTATTTTCATTATATGGCTGAAATATTGCAATAAAGAAACTGGTTTGAAAGAATCAATGTATAAAAGTAAAATCTAATTCCTGAAATTCAAACAACAGGGAGTGAAGAAAAGAAACAAGATGAAAGTAATTCTGAAAAACATGCAGAGAATTAAGCAACATCTGATTGAGAACAGCAACCAAAGTCCTTGACTATTTAATATTGATTATTTGTTTATTAAGAGTTAACCATCATGCTTTAAAATTGCAGGAAATTCTTTCTTGGTCTTTTTAATCTACTAAAGTGTATTTTTATTACACAGCCAAGCATTTGTAAGTTTTGAAAGTAAAACTGATCACAAGACAAGAAGACATAAAATTTCTTCTGCATTAACAAAATATCTTAGCTTTTTCAGATTTCACGAGTATTTTAAATTAATGTATCTGTCTATATTTCTGAGATGAGGTATTATGTACATTATTTCCATTATTCGGACTATTGTCCTCATCTTTGTCGCCATATTTATTACAACCTTTCGGCCGTTGTATGCTCTGGCCTTCTTCAGGAGGTTGAAATGTCGAACTTAACCCTTTATTTCGCTCACTGGGGTAGACTGTTCTAGTTCCACGTGTCATGTTTAATGGATGTCAGTTATCAGCTATCTTCTGTTAATTTCCCTCTGAAATATCTCCCCTGCCTTAAATGGGTATTGAACATAGCACGTGGAACTAGAACAGTCTACCCCAGTGAGCGAAATAAAGGGTTAAGTTATTTATTCCAACCACCTGAAGAAGGCTGGAGCGAACAAACAAAAAACATTGTAATCAATATGGCGACAAAGATGAGGACAATAGTCCAAATAATGTAAATAATTTAAATTAATGGTTCAAAATTATTAAAACTGCAAGACAAAATTATTCTCTTATCACCAGAAATTCTGCCCATTAAAGAAAAATTTCACAAGTAAATTATGGGTTTCAAAATTAAAGCCAAGCACAGACAAAGATATGCAGGTAAGAGACAGAAAAAATTTGTCAAAGAAAGTAAACAGAACTAAAAAAAAAGCAAAAGAAAAAAAAAAATAGAAGAAAAAAAATTAGGAAAAAATATTCAGCTGGCAAACATCAAAACTTGCATTCCTCACACCCCTGATTTGTTTCAGTTTCTTTTTGGTTTTTTTTTTTTTTTTTCATAAAATATTACAAAGACATTTTGGTGTAGAGTAGGTGCCAATTCCATGATACCCACCTCATTACCCATTCCACAGAACTTAAAGGAAAGTTAATATGAATTTCATCCTTGCCTTGCCATCTTTCTTTCATCTCTTCTCAGTCTGACATATACACTAAGACAAAGTTCTTTTATCAGAATATATCAGAGTATTACACACATCCGAATAAATGTGCTAAGACTCAGAATGACACACACAAAAGAATAACTAATAATGTCCAAGTAGTGTAAGGGTTATTGGCACAGAAAGTGGAATCAGCAAACAGAGTTCAAATCTTGCCCTATTCTATTGCATCCACTTTCACGTTGGGAGAGGAGGAATCCATCTAGTCTCTCCCCAGCTATGAGTTAGATAGAGTAGATTGGGCTCTCTGGCCTTGGGTGGTAATCAGACTAGAAAGACAATTTTGAATTCAAAACTATAGAGACATCAACAGGAAACTACTCCACAACTTTTCCCAAGTAAGCAACTAAATTTACACAGATTAAAAAAAAAGCAATTTGTGTTGTGCCATGACCCTGCAAGGACATAGCTTAGATTTTTTTTAAAAACTGCTAATACAGGTATACCTCACTATACATTGTGAATTGGTTCCACAGATTATGCTTTAGGTAAAAACAAAAAAAAAAAAAAAAAAAAACAACTCAAGTCAAAATAATCACACTATAAACCACACATAAGCACTCCCCTTTGCCTATTACAGTATTCATATGTATATACAATATCATACTTATTATAAAACCCAGGTTGTGTGTGTGTGTCTGTACGTTTATATACTGGATCAGATTTCATAAATTTTTCAACCGATTTCAACAAAACTTCACAGGACTACGTAAAATTACTTTGCGGTGGTTCTGACAGTGCCAAAAATTGTAAAAACAATTTTTTTTGCACGAAATCAATTTGAAAACACAATTAAGAGGCATCACTTTCACGGAATAAAAGGGGGAACAACTCATATCGAGTTATACTTATAAAACTGTGTTCACTTATATATGGGATCGGATTTCCTACATTTTTCAACCGATTTTAACAAAACTTCACTTTTTTTTTTTGCAGGTAGTGTTTCTTATTCTCTTGCACACTTTTTCTTTATTTTTACATTCAGAATGCTTTAAAAATTCCATTTACAAGACAATTGTTTATAATAAAATTCTATTCAATCAGTAGACTCATAACGATTGAAAACAATGTTTTTGTTTGAGTTTGACCAATTCGTAAAAAAAAAAAAAAAATTAAGACATGCATGTCCGTCAACCTTAAACAATAATCTATGTCAATTTTATTTTTCAGTCTTTATGACGGTCGATACTTGATCTATCTCTTACTGTTACATCCCCGGGCAATGAAGGGCTCTACTGCTAGTTCTGAATAAAATAATTTCCACCTTATCTTCCAGCTTCATGCTTAGCATTAGCACTGGGACTTTTCTTTAGAGACATTGGCAAAAGTGTAATCACAATTGAAATGTAATTGAAAGAATATCAATGACGGAGCACAGATGAAAACCAGTCTGAATTCAAAATTGGTGTCGGAATGGGGAAAAATGCAAAACTGTTCCGTCAGCAGGAATTTGAAATATGAACATCTGTTAAACATACTTTATTATACTAATTGTTTTATTTTGATGATTTTATATATATATATATATATATATATATATATATATATATATATATATATACACACACACACACACACATGACTATACATATTTAAAATTTATTTGAATATAATTTTATGTTTATTGTCATTTTAGTGTTTTGACATTTCTAATATTTTTAATGGCTCACATAAACTCAAGTAAAATGACTTAAGGTGAGTTTCATTTTCCATATAACATTTAAGAAAAACCAACATATTTTTGAAAATAACTTAAGTCAAGGTATTACTGTATATAAATCATATTCCATTTATACATCTTTTTCTTTAACATTCAAAACAAGCAAAATCTTTGAAATAAAAACAAAAATCAGTTAAAATTTCTTCCTTCATTCAACACATTTAGCAATTTCATCTTGAAATTAAGGTTAAAATTGTTTGCTTTTTTAATCATTTCACCACAAACAAGACAATAAAGCCATTAAGATGCATGGGGTTACTGATTGTGAAAGAATATAAGAAAGACAAAAGCATTTAAAAAAAATAAGAACAATAAATGACTATATTCAAACTATTGTCGTCATCTTTTCTGTTGTTATCATAACTTTTCAGGTATTATACCCTCCAGCCTTCCTCAGGTGTATATGGATCTGGGTAACCTACAGGGAATTCTGAACTGAACCCTTTATTTACCCTATATGTAGACTGTTCTTGTCCCACTGCACACACCTATTTCTTATTCTTCATTGCTCATCCATTTCCACAAAGTGCAAGTACACACCGGGGGACTGAACTCGCACCACGCTCGCACACCGGGGGGGGGCTGAACTCGCACCACGCTTGCACCTAATTCACAAAGCAACACTTATCAACTAGGCCATTGTCCCATAGGACAATTTACTGTAATGAACTTACCTGCTGATTAGATTGCAACTGGTGCTGAAGACTTGCTGTCATTTTTTTTTTCTTTATTAGTGGTTCCTATTTTGTATTTATTTCTATGCTAAGCCTACTAAGGATGTCTTCAGACACTGATTCTTTCAGATGTCTAACTCTCTAGTGTTTTTCCTTGTCCACTATTTTCACTTCACTCTACACAGACTGATGACTACCCTTTTCCCTCAATACATGATCAGCCATGCCCAATTTCATTGTCTCACCCCTAACTATGGCTTTTCAATGTTCTTTCAGCCTCACTTATAGGGGCTGGCTTGTTTCACCTTTATACTCTCTGCCACAAGTGCAAGGAATCAAGTATATGCAATTCTTGGTGATGTTCTCTTCAATGTTTGGCTTTACTCAGTAGAGGTCTTCTCTAGAGAGTGGAACCACTTCTGAATATTAATTAATAATTATTTTATTTTATTATTTATGCAAAAACATTATTATTAATAATAATAATAATAATAATGCTATCTTCTTTTTTTTCTCACTGATCAATGCAGCATATTTTGAGGTTGTAGGACATAAACATTCCGAGTATTGTAACAATCAATTGGTCATTCATCTTCCATAGCAATCTCATTCAGCAAGTAAGTTTTTTATTTGGGGGGGGTGGTGGTGGGGGGTTATCATCCATACTCATACTTTTTATGATTTTACTCATAGACAAAGAGAGGAGTAAATGTCACTCTTAGTTTCAAATTCCACGTTGTCCTTATCCTAAACTGGTTGCCAGCCAAGGCTAAAGAACCTAGTCTACCCAACAATTTTAGCTACAACTGGGAGGAAAAAAAGATACCAATTCATGTCTTCCCCAAAGAGACATTAGTGCAAAGTGAATGCAAACTGCCTCAGTTGGAATTTGAACTCAGTATGCCAATTCCATTTCCCACGTTGCCATCCACACATCTATGTTGCAACATAAAAAATGGCAAGAAAAATATGGGTTTGAAAAAAGAAAGGAAGAAAAGATACAAAAATAAATGAATGCATAGAACAATGAACCAGATTTTGAGAGTTCAATTTATAATATGCTATCAATGATTAAGATAAATATCACCTGCTGATTGAATGTTTCTAATCTTCCAAGCAATTCAGTTGCAAGGACAAACACTTTACCAAAGCTATAATTAGTGGAATGTATTTACTGAACAAAGTATGAAAAAAATATTGTGTGCGTAAAACTGAATTGAATGTAAATAATAATTAGTGAAAAATATATCAGTTTTGCCTCAATTTTTTTCCCTTCTCTAATTACATATTATATTGATTTGTAGATTAGGCACATTTGGTTTGTTAACACAAGGATTCTTATAGTCAGTCATATTTCATTAATAGTGATAAATTATAAAAGAATAGTTTCCAATAAATATATTACAAGAAAGAAAACCTGATATATTCCTGATCTAAAGAGAGCATCAAATTTGTTTTAATGCAATTTCAAGCAACAAAATGCTTTAAATAAATATTTCAGCATATCAAATATACTCTCTTTCTGAATTTCTGGGATGAAGAGTCTACGTTATTTACATTCAGACTATTGTCCTCATCTTTGTTGTTACTATCACAATATTTTTAGTCATTTTACCTTTTAACTTGTCTGTCAATCCAGATAACTTTCAGGGGATAGAACCCTTTATTTAATCTACAGGTGTAGATTGTTCTCATTCCACTGTCTAGGAATATCTCAGCTTGCTGTGTTTTTTTTAGTACAACTCAATTATTTCTTGCCATTTCCACTAAGTCAAAGCTGCTCAAACCAGGGATTGAACTCACAATTACTATGTCACCAAATACTTCAAAATTTAAAAAGATGTTGTAAGAAACAGATCTAAACAAGACCTTTTATAATTTCATCATCAGTTCCATAATCGGATGTGGTCATATGATCACTACAAAGCTGAGAACCGGACCAGTTCTCTCCATATAGCTATGGTGAAAGCCCAGAGGTATTCATTCATGGATAGCATATCTTGGGCAAATAGAATGGCGATGCCTATCCCTCTCCAAGTCAAGCCACAGCAGATATCCCTGAACTTCAATGCTCATCTTGGTCATGGATACACGGATGTCAATTCCATTAGGAGAATTCTCCACCTTGGCCATTGACTTCAGTCTAGGGAGCCCTCCACTCAGCAATGGTGTACCATCACCCCCACACTAGCCATGTATACAGCTATGAAGCCCAGTCTATCCTGTTGTGCTAGATGGCTGTTGACACTGACAAGAAGGTTCCTCTTCCTTTTGATAGAACCTTGTTTTTAATCCTGCCAGGTGTCTAACCAACTACCTCACTAGAAAAGGCAGGTGAAAGAACCAGTTTTATTGCTGACAACCCAACCATGTGGTAGGTAGTTAAGGTAACAGTGTGCCAATAGCACTTGTAGAGTAACCTCACACAGTTAAATAATTTACAATCACTGAGGTTAAGCAACGTCAAGCCTGGCTAGTACCTAGGTGGGCGACTGCTTGGGAATACCAGGTGACATGGTGCCAATAGCACTTGTAGAGTGACCTCACATTGTTTTTTTTTCTTTTGTTTTAATCATTTTGCCCCAAGCAAGGAAATAAAGCCACTAAGATGCAAGGGGTTAGACAAGAGGAAAAAGAAAGAAATTTGATGAAATCAGTAATCCAGCCTTTAAAAAATAATCAGCTATGTTAATTTCAAATTTGATTTATAATAGGCATCTCCACAAAAATTTCAATCCAAAAGTTTTGTTTTTTGGGTTTTTTTTTTTTACCTAATTTACATTTAAACATAAGGTTTATGGCCACATTATATTGAAACACCAATTTCCACACTATCACTGAAGTTAAGCAATGTCAGGGCTGGCCAGTACCTAGATGATTACTTGGGAATAACAATTGCTGTAAGCTTGGATGTGCAGCTGGTGTAATAGATAACAGCTCTGAAATGGAAATCAGAGACTTGAGTTCTAATTCCAGGTGGGTTCCCTTAAAGCAAATACCCTTGGGAAAGTTATGAATTTACCTCTTCTCTCCCTAGCTTTTACTTAATTAGTAGGAATCGTACAGTAAAACATTATCTCCAAAAAAATTCTTACAAAGTAAAAATAACCTGGAGAAAAAAAAATATATATATATATATATATATATATATATATATATATATATATATATACACACACACATATATACATACATACATACATACATACATAAATCAATAATACAAAAATATTTAAATATAAAAATGCACCAATTCATTTACTTTTCTTTATATTTGTTCTCTACATTATTTAAACATTTAATAACCACATTTAACCTTATTTAACAGTTTCCATATGACAGCAGATTATAAGATTAATAGAGATTACCTTGATTCTTTGATAAATCTTATGAGAGTGTGGGGGACAGAAAGAGATTATACCTGTATCAATATGTGTGTGTTTGAAAGACAGAGACAGTTTGGTGTGTGTGCATATATTATTATCACTGAGAGTAGAGACTTTTTTTTTTAGGCAATTGAAGAACAATATTTCACTTTTAAGATACATATCTGCAGGAACATTCAAAGAAGTACATCAATTGTCTTTGCACTTTCTATAGACAGGTCAATACAGCCATCTAAAAATAAGAGACGTAGAAACAGATGTGCTATATGGGCAGACTATAAATACATGTACACATATAATCTATATACTTAGTTTCTGTAATAATGTGTACACAAACACCATTCTAATGACAACACATTTGGAATGTGCTTTCCATGCAGGGAGAGCAATAACTAAGTGAACACGTAGACAAGATTTTTTTTTTTTAAAAAAGTGAGTTTGAAACTATAAATAGGTGCAGAAAAAAAAAAAAAATCACTAAAATGGGAACAGTTAACACATAAAATAATCTATTCTATAATATTAAATACAATGTCATTAATCAGTCATACTCCTGATGTCTTCAATTTTAGAGAATGAGAAATGATTTCAATGTTTATGATAATATTAATTTACTTTATATTCATTGCTTTTTTTTTCATATTAGCTTTCTTTGCATATTTTTAATAATTATGGCTTAAAAATAGAATACTCTTATATTGTAAAATATCTTGTGACAATAGATTTTTAATTGTATAGAACACACATTGATTTCGGCTAAATAGCTGATTCATACATAATTCATCATCAATTTTGATGGGTACTATCCCAGTTGAACAGAAACAAGAATACATGAACTTTGTCATATTTTATAACCACATTACAATTGCAAATTAATTAACTGCTGTAATCATTTTTTCACAGTATCGACAAACTAGTTAATAATGAGAGAGAAAATATACACACAAAAAATGCTTAACTTTTGATACAGTTCACAAGAATAATTATTAGTTCAGTACCTGTGTCTCCACTAATGGTAAGACAACTATATTTCAAATCTAAACTGTTTCTCTATTTAAAATAATAGATTTATTAAAAAATATATTCAGTTTTAATACAGAGGGAGACACAAAAATGGCTTCATAGGGCTGCACATTTTGGTGTATACTCTTTTCCTGTTACCCAGGGGTTGTTGCCAAACAGAAAAGAAAATCAGACCTTGCAAAAAAAAATTTTTTAAAAAAAATGTCCATTTCAATTTTGTTCAAATTCTATGTGCATGTACATTTTTATGTGCACATGTATATTTTAACTCGATGACAGACCAAAATATATTTCTACAAAATTTAAAAAGAAAAAAAAACTTTAAAAATAATTTCATTTATAACTAAATAATTACTGAAACATTCAATAAAATCTTAAATTTACTTGATTTTTTTTTAAGTTTAAAAACTGAAGTTTTTTTTTTCAATTTTGATTTTATTACTAAGCCCAGGTTAAGTGATGTCTAGACTGAGTGGGAAGCAAATGTATTATTCCAACATGTGTATATATTAAATGGCACAAGCACATGTAAGTCACTCACACACAGTGGAAACATATGCATATACATTATATATGCACTTACAAGGTCACACGCAGACAGTGCATGATGGACAGAAAACCACTTCTTCATTTATATTATAGATTTATTGAAAACCATCACCTTACCATTTTATTCTCTTTATGACAAACCATTTTTATTGACTTGAAAACATTTTTGGTTTAAGATTTTCATCTGATTACTTGGTCATATTCTATTAATATTCTTAACAACCAAAGAACGATTGTTTCCAAAATGCTTATCACTAACAAGAAGATTGAATGCTATTAAAACTAAAAATATTTTTAATAGTCATTTAGTATCAAATTTATTAGTTATTATAAAACAAGAGAACTGGATATTGCCGTGACCTAAAGAGTATTGAATTTGCTTTGCAGCAATTTCAAACACAATATTTTTTTAATAAATTTTTCAGCATATTGTCCAATATATTTTCTCTCTAAATTTCTAGAATGAGAAGTTCTCTCATTTACTTTCAAACTAATGTCTCCATCTTTGTATTATCACAATGTTTTGGAGACAGTGCCCTTCAGGTGTTTGACTGCATTTCCAGTATTATTACAATTGTTTCCAAGATAATTGTCACCATTAAGAAGACCTAATCTCTTTCAGACTAAGGATATTTTTAAGAGTTGTTTAGCATTAAAATATTTTTAAAATTCTCTTAGCATCAAATTTATTTTAATAAAATTTCAAGTTAAAGAAAATTGAACTTTTGTAACTTGTCAATCATTGTTGGGTTATTTAATGCTGAATTTTGTATTGGGCATCCGGTATGCATGAAATTCCGCAGAAATGACCAACCAAACCAGCATTAGTAATCATTAATGCACTCTGAGGTGGCTAAAATGGTTGGTTGTTACATTTTAGAACATATCAACCCATGTGTTATTTAGTATCAAATTTTGTATAGGGCACAGAGTGAGAATCAAATTCAGTAGAAATGGTCAACTAGACTAGCCTCATTAACCATTACCCCATGCACGATACATATATATATATATATATATATATATATATATATATATATATATTCAAAATTATATCATATGCATGTTATAACATCAGTACAAAAATAGCTATTTTGTTTCAACACCTCTGGTGTCTTATCAAGTGATGGTGTTGATAAAACACCAGAAGTATTGAAACAAAATGGCTATTTTTGTAGTTATAGCATGCATATGTCCTAATTTTTGAATAAATATTTGCTCTACTCTATATTGAGTGCTCTTTTAAGAATAGTGTTTTTGGTTATTGGAATCTGTACCAACCTCTGTGTGTGCATGTGTGTGTGTGTGTGTGTATATATATATATATATATATATATATATATATATATATATGTGTATATATATATATGTGCATATTTTTTTTTTCTTCCTCCACCACATTTCCTTTTCATTGTACATTTTCTGTGTTTTTAATTTAAATTAAATCTCCTGTGGAAGCCTGAAGAGCGGGAGCAAAACCGGTTGCTTCGCCTATTTTTAATATGTCTTGTAATATCAAGCTTCACACTTATTTCTGTGATTATATATATATATATATTTATATATATATATATATATATATATATACATATATATATACTAGCATACTACCTTTAAAAAATGGCAAGGTTATTTATGAATGCATCAATACTTCTGCTGAGAATCAATGTGTTATTTCCCAGTCATCTGCATAAAATTTCATCATAAAAGATGATGAGACTGAAAAATTGTACACACTGCATTTTTAGAAATGCAGACATCAAATATCAGGAAAAAAAATTTTAATTTTCAAAAAGTCAATTTGTTTTTTTTGTTTTTTAAATATGACAAAAACATTTCAATATAATTTTTGGTCTCTGATAGTAATATTTCATAGAATTTATATAATTAAAAATAATTTTTAAAATAAAATAAAAAAAATTGTTTTTTTTTTTTTTTAATTTTTCTAAGAGAGAAGACAAGACAATGAAACCACAACACCAAATATGCATTTAAAAAAAAAAAAAAAAAAAAAAAACGAGAGAGTGTGAGAAAATGTGATCCGACGGAGAAGTGCCACACAGGAGAACAAGGAAATTAAACACCTCGTTGCCAGAAAGTTATACCAAAAACTTACCATCCCTGATGTTATGTCTCCCCTTGTTGCACCATACGTGCTACCAATGTTTCTTGAGCCAAGCTAAAATAAATTAGTAATCCTTTAATTGATAATAACTGAGCAGGAAGAAGAAACAAATTTCTTGGATATGTTGTTTTTTTGTTGTTGTTGTTATTATTATTATTGAGGGGAGATGTTTATATTCACCGTCAAAAGTGATATCATTTTCAATACAACAGTTCAGCTACTCGTCCAAGCAAAATTGGAGACACTTTGCTCACTGAAAAAATATCTAGAATTCTGACAAAGAATCATTATTACTAAAAGAATTTTTCAAATAATTCAACTTTTCCTTTTCATTGTTCCTGCAACCTTTCAACCAATCTATGGCTTTCTTCAGGTATGCTATCCATATGGAAAGAAAGGGACTAAATTTCAAAAATTGAAGGGACTTGAAGAAACAGAAATGGGATTCTACAGAAGGATGATGAGAATACCATGGACTGAACATGTGAGCAACTACAATGTTTTAAAAAGAAAAAAAAAAAATGGAAACAAAAAAACACTTATACATAACATCAGAAAGAGATAGTTGAAATTTCTAGGGCACATAATGAGGAAAGATGGTTTGGAAAATTTGATACTCACAGAACAGATGGAAGGCAAGATGAACAGAAGGAAAAAAAATGGATACAGTGCTTGAACACTATTTACATTATTCAGACTATTGTCCTCATCTTTATCCACTGTGCCATGCGTCTTCAAGGACACATGGCACAGTGGATAAAGGTGTTGGTTAGATCCAGTGACAGGACCCAAAGAGCGTGAGTTCAATACCCGGTTAAGGCAATGGAGAACTTGCAGAGGGGAATTAACAGGGGATAACTGATAACTGACATCCATTAAATATGGCACGTGGAATTAGAACAGTCTACCCCAGTGAGCGAAATAAAGGGTTCAGTTCAACGTTCCAACTACCTGAAGAAGGCCGGAGTATATAAGGACAATAGTCCAAATAATGTAAATAGTGTACATAATACCACATCTCAGAAATATAGAGAGACAGTTATTGAATTAAAAAAAAAATGAATGAATGTTTTTCTTTTAATCATTTCATCCCAAGCAAGGCAATAAAGGCACTAAGTCTCAAGTGGTTACTGGGCATGGAAGAATTAAAAAACAGAAACATTACTGATGAGTGCGAATAATAGAAGAGTAATCAGGAAGACAATAGATAGCAATTGACATTGCATTTAAATGGAGCCAGAAGAGAGTTCCACATGTGAGAAGTGCAAGAAAATCTGTTAGCATAGAATTTATGGTTACCTCTAGCCAACTAAACTTTAAAGTGATTAGACCTCATCACCAGTCTAGTACTGTGATTAAATTCATAAAGTCTAGGTATCATAGCAAAGAACTCATGCAAACTAGTACCATGAAAGTATTTATAGAAAGGGCAGAAGAAGCTACTTTATGGCAGTGGAAAAGTGACTGAAGCTGAGATGCCAGGTCAGGACCAATATCATTACTGATTCTTTTTTTGATTTTATCAAGAATCTCTAAATATGTAGCAGGAGCACCGGACTATATGTGGCAACAATATTCTAAGCCGGGATGAATGGTAGACATATAGATATGTAAGATGGATCCTGGAGAGAAAAAATGTCTAGCACAACACAATGAACAAACTTTCTTAGCAGACCTAGTAGTGAATTTGATTTAAATACTAATCAAGAGACAAGAAAACCTATTAAATCTTCCTCTGCTTAGTTTTGACTTTTCAACACCTATTAATTTTTACATTCTGTTAACCTTTTCTTGGAAAGACAATATAACAACAAAGGTAAGCAATTAAGATGAAATTAAATGGTGAAATCTTATCCACATCAACTGCATGTCAACATTTAAAGTAAAAAAACAAAAACAAAACCTTCAGTCTTAAAGGAGGGAAAATAAATGGTTTCATGTGAAATTAATAAAATGTTAAAAAGTAAAAAAAATAAAAATAAAAGCAGTAATTTCTTCAGCAAATAAGATAGTCATCTTCTGTATTCAAAATTTATGTGACGTGTAAAGAAAAAAACTTTTCCAAAGATGAACATGATAAACATGAAAGAATTCTTTCTTCAGCATCTCCATCAAGAATTGCAAGCATTTTTTTTTTTTGTTTCTTTTAACTATACATGAATCTAAAGATCATCCATTAAAAATGTCAAGTTCCCCTGTCCCAGTAATGTATTTATTTTTTCTTTTTGAAACTGTACAAAATAAACATCATTCCAATTAGGTAAGTGTCAGGAGAAAAAAAAAAAAAAAACAAAAAAAACATTTGTTTAGAATTTAATTGAAACCAAAAAAAAAAAAAAAAAAAAAAAAACTTTTTCTGACCCTTGACTTCAGGGATAATTACACCAGTTCAGTTAATTTTTAAAAGAAATTTGGGATATGATTGGAAAACTTTTGCAATTTATAAAGAGAAACATTTAAAAAAAAAAAAAAAAATTATGCTTGAAGTTCTCAGCCCAATAAAACAATTCTGATCTTTTGTCATTTTAGATCAAAGGAAATGAGTCAGGATGACAGATTTTCAGTACCCTCTTACAATTCTACATTATACACGCACACACACAGTTTAGTTGGTATATGCACATCAACTCCCCTTGTAACATTGCCAAGGGAGTTTAAAATGCCCATTTTCCCAAATAATTGTTGCCAACTGCTTGATGGCTGCATGAGACTTTACTTGTGGTCAGTCACCATTCACTGGGGTTTTTTTGTGAAATATTAAGGCTCCACTAGTTAATATGGCATTGATATATTTTTAAATGAGGCTGATGATTGCTACAACCCTATTGTCAAGAATAGCCATCACAAGATATCATTGTAAGACTAAATTGCACTGAAGAAATATGGCTTTTTAAACAAGATAAACTTTTCAAACTTCTGGCACAAAGTTTACAGACATGCAACAAATGTCTAGTTGTCATTAGATATTTTTGTCTAAGTTTGCATATCTTTTTAGCCGACCAGCTAACTTTCACATTCTTAAACAAAGGTGACATATATTGTTTGTATTTAATGTCATTTTGTAGTTGGTTGGTGCTCTGGTCCGATAATTATGCCTAACTGTCTATATTTCTGAGATGAGGTATTATGATCACTTAATTATTTACATTATTTGGAATGTTATCTTCATTGCTATATTCACAACATTTCAGCCGTTGTACACTCTGGCCTTCTTCAGGTGATTGGAATTTTGAACTGAACCCTTTACGAAATACAACAGCCGAAATGTGAACATGGCAATGAAGATGAGGATAACAGTTCGAATAATGTAAATTAATGCAAGTGATTATGCATAACTCTTTTCTTGATTTATTCAAGCAAAGCCAACCACAAACATCACAAGTTTCATTACGCCTGTCCCCTACATGGTCTGGAAGTTCTGTATCAAAAGTTTTACAAACACTTCTTTTCAGCTTTTCTTTTGCAATTAATCTATCATGAACCTTATTATGTTAGATGGTACGATTATTTGCATGGAACTCCAAGACATGTGTACTTATGCTTGCAAGATTCAGTGATTCTTTAAGGCTATCCTTGTAATACTTCTGTAGGAGAAAAAAAAAAAAATGATGATGAGGGTTTTTTTCTTTCTTCTTCTTCTTTGGTTGCCTCAAGGAAATGGATTGTGTGACTCCCTTTCTCAGCCTTTACACTGAACAGTTGTGAAACAGACACCAACTCAGCCGCGCCTACATCGACTTCCTCTTTGTCTGTCTGTCAATCCGTACATCGAACTCTATTACACGCACTCTGCCGAATGACTCCCTGACACTTGGTGCTGCTGGCACCCCGCTTTTTATGCTATTCCAAGACAGCCAAAATTTGCATGTGTGCAAATATCGTCTCGTTTTGGACAAGATATGCGCACATAAATTGTGCCTTCAATAGCAGCCATATTTCTTTTTGTCATTACTTTGCAGGTAAGAGACGTTTGTGCTTGTTTCAAATTCTGAGGTAAGTCATGTCTTTCATCACAACTTCTTTGGCTTATCAGTTAGTCACTATCCATTTTGAAGCTCTCTATACAAAATCTGCTTTGGAATTCTGTTGTCATTCATGCAAGACCACCTGTTTGAGGATTGCTGGGTTTCTTTTTAGATTCAGAGTTGTCCTTTTCCTAGACCAGATGCCAATCAAGGCTAAAGTGCCAAGACTTCCCTGCTGTTAACTTTTTTGGTGGGAAAGATGAATTCATACTTTTCCCAAGGGTATTTGTTGAACACAAACGCTTTGGCTGAAATTTGAACTTGGCACGCTATTCCCACTTTCTGAATTGAGAATCATGATGCCATGAGCACATCCATCATAATAGAAATAACAGAATGAGAAAACATGTTCAAAAGAAGTTTTTTATAATGGTAACACGTCATTCATCAAAATTCAGACGGAATGGATGTCGAAAGGTAAAACAGCTGAAACATTGTGAAAATGACAAGAAAGATGAGGAATCTGGTTTGAAAGAATCAAAGAATAAAAGTAACATCTTGTCTCAGAAATACAAATTAAGTGAATGGGGTTGGATGATGAGCACTAGGACCGGAGAGTTTTTCTGCTTTTTTTCCAATTACTATAGATTAAACACGGATCGGAAATATCAAAAGGATTTTAATTAAATTTTATAAAAGTTGATAGGAGGATCCAGTTTGCTATATACATTTATGCTCTTATGGAAGCCAAAAAAAAATATGCTCATGTCCTTAACATTCTTCACATCCGATTTTTTTTTTTTTTTTTTAATTCATAATTTGGAGGTTTTTTTTTTTTTACTATTGATTAAGTACTCTAGATTATGATACTTTAAAAAATTCCAACAAATTAAACAGATCACAAATATAAAAAAAACAAAATAAAATGGTGATGGCTAACATGCCAACTTATTGTTAAGTATGGCCATTACAAGATATTGTAAAACTTTTTTTTTTTCTAAATTTTGTAAAAGTTAATCAGGGTTTTAGTTTTCTATGTAAATTTATTTTAAAATTGATCCCCATATAAAAGCCAAAACAATATTCTCATACACCCACGATTTCTTAAAAAAAAAACAAAAAAAAAACCAAACATATTTTGAAATTTATAATGCTTTTTCGTTTCATAGATATTACCACAGATTAAAAACTTCATATTACAATATCTGAAATAAATCACAGTATGATCATATTTTGATTTGGCTTCCATCGGCTGATCAATTTATAATGAACTAGCAGTAGAGCCCGGCGTTGCCCAGGGATGTAACAGTAAGAGATAGATCAAGTATTGACCATCATAAAGACTGAAAAATAAAATTGACAAAGATTATTGTTTAAGGTTGACAGACACGCATGTCTTAATTAGTTTTATTTTATTTTTTTATATATTTTTTTTTTTTACGAATTGGTCAAACATTGTTTTCAATCGTTATGAGTCTATTGACTGATGAATAGAATTTTATTATAAACAATTGTCTTGTAAATGGAATTTTTAAAACATTCTGAATGTAAAAATAAAGAACAAAGTGTGCAAGACAATAAGAAACACTACCTACCAAAAAAAAGTGAATTTTTGTTGAAATCTGTTGAAAAATGTAGGAAATCCGATCCCATATATAAATGAACACACACAAACAATGTGGGTTTTATAATAAATATAACTCGATATTAGTTGTCCCCCTTTCATTCCCGCGATGCCTCTTAATCGTGTTTTGAAATAGAACTCGTGCAAAAACAATATTTTTCCAATTTTTGGCGCTGTTAGAACCACCACAAGGTAATTTTACGCAGTCCTGTGAAGTTTTGTTGGAATCGGTTGAAAAATGTAGGAAATTCGATCCAATATATAAACGTACAGACACACACACAATCTGCGTTTTATAATAAGTAATATTTACATAGCAAACTGGACTTCAATAATATATACATACTATACACACACAAGGTGTCTTTAAAATCTGGACATATAGGAAATCTCATTAACTATTATTTTATCTCCACAGATTAGACATGGTTTTGTCAAAAGAAAGTAAGAATTGACTTCTTTTTTCTGGGGTCTGCTAAAGGAGAAGCTGTAACCAATGAAAATCACAGATGCAACACACCTGATTGAACACAAAGAGTGAATGTGCTAAAATTGACAGCAATGTGGAGTTATTGCATAGAGTTCATGTAAATCTTGCAGAATGTATCAACCTTTGCATCACAAATGATGGAAATCATTTTGAAGAGGTTATTTGTTAATATTCCAGTTCAATAAAATGTTGTTGAAAATTTCATTTCTTGGAAATATGCTTTTTGCTTATGTGTTGGGCTTTAGGGATACCCTGTATATATTCATGACCTTGAGTGCTTAATTTATAGTTATATAAAAGAAAATTGAACATGAATATTTCTGCTCACAGTGCCCTCGTCATTAAACATTAGATTAAATGTTCCTTTAATACCAGTTTTAATGTTCTGTGTGTGAGTATGTGTGTATGTGCATATATCTGTGTGCGTAAAGTTTCCAAAATATGAAGCAAATCAGAAATGAGGTTTGGAGTGGTAAGAATATCTCGACAAATCACATATAAAAATAAAGAGGGGGAAAAAAAAAAAAAAAAAAATATTTTGCTTTTTTTCTTTAACCTTTTTTCACCAAAGTGAGGAGGAGCAAGTTTCAACACAAAAGCAACTCCTTCCCATCACCAACAATGACGACTTCTTTACTTCTCCTTTTAAGAACGTTCCGATAGTTAACCAAATAAGGCTCTAAGCTGGGACAGAACCAGAAATAAAAGGCAAACATGAATTAAAAGAAAGCAAAAAAAGGAAAGAGACAAAAGATGATTCACCAACAATGTTCCAACACACCCAAAAACTTGCAAACAGACCAATTAGCAAAAATGCTAAACAGAAAAAGAGGAGAGAAAAAAAAAATTGGCATAATGAGAAGCCAATGATAATTGTTTTCAGCTTTCTTCTCCATCATTGGTTGCTTTCACTCAGGTGTTCCTTTTAGTCATGTTTCCTCTCCACCCTATACACTATTTGGGACCTTGAATTGAAAAGAAATTTGTTTCCTAACTTTAGCAGATGAAATGATATTAACAAGATAACATCAAAATACTCAATTCTTTGGACAAATTCCTGATAATGAATCATAAAGTTACCAGGTGTGTTGGATTCTCTAAGATTATGAAAAACATTTTTCATCTAAAAATTTGTAATGGTATATCTCTCCCAATTCTAAAGACATTGCAGAATTTTGATGAATTATCTTCATCTCTGAAAGGTGTTTTTTTTTTTTTTTTCTCTTAAATGTTTCTTAACTATCAGAAGCCACCAACTAATCCACCATTTTCTTTTCATCTGTTCAAATATTATTAACTGTACCAAGAGCTGTTTCTTTTTGTTTTGTTTTTTAACCAAATTCTCTTTATACAATAACATGCAGAACCTCACAAACAATTATTACTACAACTTTAATTCAAAATTCTTTCTGTAAACTCCATGGACAATTTATATTATTTCTATCCAAAGCTTATAATAGAAAAAAAAAAAATGAATAAAAGAAAGCATAACATATCCCTTTGCATATAACGTGTTAAAACTCAACGGATGTGCAGGCCGTGTCATGGTTAGCAGCTTAGAGCTGTAAATCAGTGAGAGACAAGTTCAAATTTAGTACAAATCCATTATTGCTGCTTGAAAGTGATCACAAAACATTACTTGTACATAATCTAAATAATGATAACTCCTCATCCCAGAAATTCACACAGAAGTACACATCCCATTTTTCACAAGAGGCAAGATTTTCATTCATTGATTTGTTTTTACAACTTATCAGACTTTTGCAGGTTATTTAAAGCCAGAAAATAGTTTTAAGTTGTAAGAATTTGTGGGGGGAGATAATGTTTTACTGATACAAGTCTTACTAATTAGCCCACAGCTGAGAAGAGAAAAGGTGAATTCATACACTTCCCAAGGGTATTTGCTTGTAAGTGAATATAATGAACCTAACCAGAATTGAAACTTGGCTCTCCAATTTCTAATTCAGAAACATTACCCATTAAACCACTCCATATTCCCAAGCAGTCACCCATTCAGACTCAATGTCGCTTTACTTCAGTGATTGTACAAGAACATAATCTATATAATGAATGTGAGTGTGAAACACATTTTCAACTTTATTCCTAGAGGCTCTAGACCAACATATCACACCATTTTGGAATTGGGCTGACTCCGTGAGCAAATTAAAAACATTCCAGGGCAGATCTAGACCCACAATCCTGAAATTTTGAATTCCCAAGTTTTCATTACTGCAAGTGTTTTGGGGATTTTTTTTTTTTTTTAACATGATTTTTTTTGCAACAAATTCTTTTGCACGATAACAATTTTTATAAGTTTGAAATAAATTTGGGAATAATCAAAATTAATTGCAAAATCTTATTGCATCTACTCCCCCCACCCCCACACTAGCTATTGTGACGAATATTCACAGAACCTAGCTTAAATGTCACCCAACAGGGCAGCTTGTAAGCTAGCATGGCCATAAGCCTCAAGAGATAAGAGTAGAGGAGGAGGAGGAGGAGAATTAGTTGTTTTTTTTGTTTGTTTTTTTTTAATAACTGGTGGTATATACTTATTAAAATTTTGAAAATTAAGGTACCCCCCCATCCCCCATTATCAATCGATCTGGATAAACTACAGGAGCTAGATTGTTCTCGTTCTGTTGTTCATATCTTTGAACGACTTGTTTTTTTGTTTTTGTTTTAGTACTGCTCACTTATTGCTAGTGCCATTTACATTGAATCTAAGTCTGTACCATCCACCCAGGGATTGAACTCACAATTATTATGCTATCAAATTCACAAAATAAACCCAATAGATTAAATAAAGGGTTCAGTTTAAAATTTAAAAACATTGCGATAAGTTGCAACAAAAGGTAAGGCTTCTTCTATGTACTTTTTCTATAAATATTTTCATGCTAACTGTTCCGAATTGTCCACCAAAACAAAATTCACACGAATGGCCTCACTGAATTCTGATTCACAGCCATTTCCACCATCACCATGAGGGAGGAGAAAGGAAAATAGGATGCTGATCAGATGCCAATGACGAATTGTTTCAATGATCTTTGGTACCTCGACTTTACAGATTTAAGTGCCCTACAAGATTTTGTGGAACATCTCATCGTCTTACAGTTGAAATGGCTAGATGTGATGTAACCATAAGTTCTATATTAATGCTTTCTTCCCTCAAACTTCATGCTTGTTAACCTTTTTTTCAACTTCTTGCTTTCCAGCCAACTTTGAAAAAGGTGGGGGAATTTGATGATTGGTTATTTGGTTAAATTTTGTAAAGTAGAACAGACCAAGAATTTTTCAGTAGCTTCTGTAATAATAGAAACTGTTTCTTTATAGAAAAAGGTTTTTTTTTTTTCTTTTAAACAATAAGAATGTTCCTTTCAGGTAATTTTGTCATTGCCTTAAATATCTTTGGCTTTGTTAGATTTTCTGTTGACGGAGCAATATTTTCCTGGCTACTGGTTCCTTAATTCATTATTCTTTCAACAGTAGGACTTTTTGCTATTTTGTTTAACCCAAAAGATTTTTGGGGTCAGTGCTAATGTTTCAGTGTTAATGGTGAAAGTCAAACAAAGGAGAGTCATTTGGTAGTCATCTCATTCTTATTACAGAAACATACTTGGTAGCAAATGCAATAGACAATTGAAATTTTATGCTCTATATCCCACAAAAGTCAAGAGAACTTTTGTCTATGACTGACAGTATGAGGAAATTCTCTGTAAAAAAAAAAAAAAAAAAATGGGGGGTGATAATCTTACTAAGACTGAGTGGACTGTAAGAGGCTGCTGAAAAGTTTTCAACCTGACTCTCCCTAAAATAATGAGCAAATGTATGATTTTACTTTCTTGAAGGCCTTCTTGGTTATGCAAAACCTTTTATATTTATATATATATATATATATATATATATATATATATATATATATATATAAAAGACAGACATTTCATGTTGATTAGTTTTATTAATAGACTTATCTAAATTATGAATAATTCTTATCAGACAAGAAGGAAATTCTGAAATTTTCCTAAGTTCATTTTGTAAGAAATATGTTCCAAGTTTTTGACAAGGCCATTATTAAGATAGGTAGAGACAAATAGTGAGTTTTTTTTTTTGTTTTTTTTTTTTTTTTTTTTAAGAACTAGTGAGAAAGTGACATGGGCAAGGTGTGACGTGCACGCTTTTTTTTTTCTATTTTATATATATATATATATATATATATATATATATATATATATATATATATATATATATATATTTGAGGAGGTGGGCTCTTATAATTATTTTTAAATGAAAACAATTATAAGAGCCCACATGAATGGTTGTTTTTATTGCATGCTTATTGCTTTGAGGATCAGAACATTTGCTGCCTAAATCCACACACACACACACACACACACTGTGTGTGTGTGTGTGTCCTCATGGGCGATGAATTATTTCTTAGTATTTTCATTAAAAAAAAAACAAAAATAAAAAACAAACTGTTCAGCCATGCTACATTCCTTAGTTTCACCAGTTCTGACCTTCACAGCTAGGGCCCACCAAGGCCCATACACAGGATTGACTCATCGTCATTCTCTTTGTATTCCATAGGTAAAGAGGAAATTCCACTTGGACAGCTTCTTCCCCAGAACCGTTACTTTGTGGAACAGACTCCTCAAAGAATGCTTCCCAATTCACTATGATCTTAACCTCTTCAAGTCTAGAGTCAACTGTTATCTATCCTACCTATCCTCATAATATGCACTTCTTGCTTCCCCCTTGCTTTATGTTTGCAAGAAAGTCATTCAATATCCTTCTGCCTTGAGTGGATATCAGGCCTTGTACTGAGTCAACCACATTATTTAAAAAAAAAAAAAAAAAAAAAAAAGTACACACATTATTAAACACATGCAAGATGAATTCAGATCAAATATGAATTGTATTCTGACAATAAGATAAAGAACAAATAGTAAATGTTCATAAATCTATCATATTTTTTATTAAAGCTTCATCAGAAAATGAGATGTGAAAAAAAGGCACACTTGGAACTATATATAAATCAGTACAAAAGTACCCAGCATGCTTTGTTAAAAAATGGTAATTGAATACTGATTTTAATTATAAAATATTTTCCCACTGAACACACACACACACACTAAAATTTAAATTTTTTTTTAGAGATGAAAAATAGCTAATCCCCAAACTTTTTGACAAAAAAAAAAAAAAAAAAAAAAAAAATTGGTTTTATAAAAGAATGAATAAAAAAAAAATTGGTTTTATAAAAGAATGAATAAAATTTATGTAATTGTTTCATTTGTATTTGTTTTTTTGTAATCAGGATGGTGTGATTCAGGAAAAAAAGTCATTTGACAATTACAAAAAAATGCCTCCAATTACAAAGAAATCAGTGAAAATGTCAACAATTGGCAAATTGACCAAATAATCAACTATGACTATAGAAAAGCAAACCAATTTAATATTTCAAGTTTATTAAAACTTCAAAAACAAACAAACAAAAAACATAAAAGCACAAAAAAAAAAAAAAACACAAAAAACAAAAACCCAGACTATATATATATATATATATATATAAATAAATTACTAATCTTAAATGATGGATTAAAAAAAAAAATTTTTTTTTTTTTTTTGTTTTTTTTGTCCCACCATTTTATGATGAATAATTTCTTTTTCGTATCTGAGCTTATCTGCACCTGCTTTTTTTATATTGACCAATTCATTCATTTTCTACAGCTTATCAACTCCTTAACACTTAAAACAGAAAATAGTTTTAGATTGCAGGAACTTATTTTTGGAGATAATGATTTACCAATACAAGCCTTACGAATTAACCGACAACTGGTGTGAAGAAGAGATGGATTCATACTTTTCTCGAGGATATCAACGTTTCAACGTGATGTGGCTATAAAGACCATTGTTTTATATACAGTGTGCAAGAGATAAATTGCTGTCTAAATTACGCAAAAATGAAGATAACACTGGTGTCTCATTTTAACAGATGTACAGGGTGCGATGGATAAATTGTCGTATAAATGACGCAAAAACTGAGACACTGGTGTCTCATTTTAACAGATGTACAGGGTGCGATGGATAAATTGTCGTATAAATGATGCAAAAACTGAGATATTGGCATCTCATTTTAACAGATGTACAGGGTGCGATAGATAAATTGTCGTATAAATGATGCAAAAACTGAGACACTGGTATCTCATTTTAACAGATGTACAGATTGCGATGGATAAATTGTCGTATAAATGATGCAAAAACTGAGATATTGGCATCTCATTTTAACAGATGTACAGGGTGCGATAGATAAATTGTCGTATAAATGATGAAAAACTGAAACTAACACTGACGTCTCGTTTTAACAGTTATATTTACCAAAATTACACAAAGTTAACTTGAAATACTAAAGAATAAATTTATTCAATAAAATCGTCATTTGCTTCGACCCCGGCCTCCAGTTGACTTTGAAAGTATAAGTTTTAAAAACTCCAAGACAAAACAACAAGCAGAGTTCAAATTCCAGTTCAATTCATTACATATGCCTTTGCAGAAATACCTTTTGGAAAGTTATTAATCAATCTCTTCACCTGCAGAGCTGTGTGTTAAATAGAAGGGCTAACAGGGCTCTCTTGCCTTAAAGTGGGAATTAGTCTATGAGAAGAAAAACTCTGGATAGGCTTCATCAGGTTATCTTGCCACAGACATACAAATGCAGCATGATAATTGGTACCCTATGACCTTAAGGACTCATGACATGTGATTGGAGGTAGCTAACCTGTGACATTTTGTACATCAAGTTGTCTCCACACAAGTGAAAATGCTTTTAGAAATGCAATTATGCAGTTTTCTTCTCAGTTTTTCATCAACCACTTCACATTATTTTCTGACTTTCTCTAGCTCATTTTCTTTTTTACTGTGACGATAATCAACAAAATTCTCAAAACAAATACAAAACTGCAAATATTTACCAAGAATAAAGAAAGAAGAATTCTGTAGCATACGAATGCCAATGATTGTAAACTACTTTGCAAAAAAGGAAATCACTGCCAGAGTTTGGTTGGCCATCCCTGATTTATATAATAGATAAAGATTACAAGCTTAGAAGCAATAAGAATCTGAGTTCAAGCCCAGCTTCTGGTATAAAACTGATAATGTTGCTTTTTAAGTTAAAGAAAAATCAACAGAAAAATTGTTGACTATTATATTTCCACAAATTTACCTTAGGACCGCAGAATATTTTTTTTCTTTTTTAAGCACTTCGACATTCTTTGTAGTCATCATTAGTTATAGTTAGGTATTAATACTTAATAATTATATTTATTAAAGGTACTATTTAATATAATAGTTTTAATTAAATAATATTATTTTTGATGTGTTGATATAATTGATAACAATAGTATTATTTAACTTAATGATGTGTAGATATTGATTTAATTTTTCAATATATAATTTTAATGTGTTGTGTTGATGTGTGAGATATATATATATATTGTATTATTTGGTGTAATGATTTATCAATAATTCATACTTATTTTAATGAGGTATTTATATTTTATGTAGTATTATTTTATAAGGGCACATGGTACAGTGGATAAAGGCATTACTTAGATCCAGTGACAGGACCCAAAGAGTGTGAGTTCAATACCTGGTTAAGGCAGTGGAGAACTTTGAGAGGGAAATTAACAGGAGATAACTGACATCCATTAGACATGGCACATGGAACTAAAACAGTCTACCCCAGTGAGCAAAATAAAGGGTTCAGCTTGACATTCCAACCATTTGAAGAAGGCTGGAGCATACAATGGCCAAAAACATGGCCACAAAGATGAGGACAATAGTCCAAATAATGTAAATAAAGTACATAATACCTCATCTCAGCACTAAAGACAGATACTGAACAATATTTAATAATTCTAATTATTTTATTTATTATTATTTAATATAATGATATTGTTATTTTATAATTATATAATATTTCATATGATGTAATAATTATACATATTATTTATAATTGTTATATCACCTTTTTTTTTAATATTTTATCCCTTATTTAATTATCAGTTTTTTCATTTATATTTTTCTTTTAATATTTAACCTACAATATTTTTCTTAATCCATTTATACATACTAATTTATACACATAATTTTAAGTGTAGATTTTTCATTAGCTTTTCATTTACGCTTCCTCTATCGTTGATTTGGTTTTTAAATTTAAAATCTTCTGATTTTTCATTTCCTTGTAGATAGTAATATGTTAATATGTTCTTTTTATTTAATTTAAAATGAAGAATTTAAATTATGCATTTCCTAAATAGAAAATAATTAACCCTAGAACACTAACCATAGGTATATAGTACCCAGCGTAAATTTTCCTATTTTTAATTACAGTTTTCAGTACCTGATTTTCTTACCTAAATAACGTTTTTCAGTACCTATTAATGTTAACTCAAAGTACAAAATTTGAAGTGCCTGCATGTAAAATATTTCAAATAAAGATATATCTTTAATATTTTTTTTGATATTTTCAAATTCGGGTATTATATACCCATGGTTAGTAGTGGTGTAACTTTAATTGATGGTTAATGTTCTAGGTTTAAATAAATATATTTTTTAATATATTAATAATTCCATTTTTTTTTCTCTTAAATTTAAGTATATTATTATTATATACCTTACTTTTGGATTAATAGTAATTTTTTTATTAAAAAATATTCTTCCCTAATTTTCCACTTCAATTTAACTTCAAAACTCAGTCAAGATATTGTATATGAACATGGACACAATATCTTGACAGTGTTTTGAACATGAAAACATTATATAAATATATACATACAACAAACAGTTAACTTGCTGACAGTTAATATATTTCAATCTTGAAAATGGCTAAATGTATAGCTGAAAGCACTCGGAAAAAAAGAACAATTGAACAGTTTTTATATAATTTATCGTCCGAAAAGAAAAAAAAATAAGATCACATGAGAAATTGTATAAAAAAAAAAAAACTAAATCAAAGCACCTTTTCTGTCATATTCAATGAAAACACACACATATATATATATATATATATATATATATATATATATATATATATATATATATATAGACACACACACACGTGTGTGTGTAAAAATTCAGATATAAAAAGAGAATACAAATAAAGGCTAAAGGAAAACTATTCTTTACCAATAAGTTTTGGCCCTTTAAGAGACTTTATCAAAGTATAAACATTTTATTTGGCAACATGCATTTATAAATAAAAGTAGAGAAGAAATATCATTAAGTTTACAAAATTTTTATTTAAAAACGCCCTAAAATATTCCTACAGTTGTGAAAGTAAAAATTAACCAAAAACTTTCCCTCCACTTTACTTACTTATAAATACAAGTTACAAAATTAAAATCAATATATTTACCTTGATGAAGTCCCTCAGTGAACAAAAATTCACTGGTAAAGAAAAACTTTTCTTTTATCTTCATATTATAAATAACACCTCAGAAGAAACAAGTATTATAATCTGCAAGGACTAAATTATTACCTTAAATGGAAAATCCTTCTCAAACAATGGAAAACAATGGGGGCGGGTGATGAAACGTTACTTACCTCTCCACTTACAAGGTACTTCCCATCTCCTGAGAAAGAGACTGATGTGATGGTTTTCTTTGAAGTGTTGAAGATGTGAGACTGTTTGTTTCGACGTGGATGGAATATGATGATGACACATCTGAAACATAACCACAAAATGGAAAGTTAAAGTTTAATCATCGAGAGAATCAAGTATTTCTAAATTGTGCTATTTCTTTTTTACATTTTCAGTTTTATTCAACTGAAACTGTTATAATTTACACTATTTACATTGTTCATTTTTGTCATATTTACGACATTTCAGCCATTGCACACTCTGGCCTACTTCAGGTGATAAACATTCAAATTTTCAACCAAACCCTTTATTTAGTTCACTGGGTTAAATTGTTCTACTTCTATGTACCATGCCTTTTCTGGATATCTCAGTTTCAGTTAATTTAGTAACTTAACTCACCAAGTTTTTATTCACATCTGCTCTGGCCAGGTATTGAACTCACAACTCTTTGGGTCAAGTCACTGGGTTGCTTCAATCAATGCTTATCCACTGGACCATGTGTCCTTGGAGACATGCCACATGAAACTAGAACAATCTACCCTAGTGAACTAAATAAAGGTTTCAGTTTGAAATTCCAACATGTATCACCTGAAGAAGGCCAGAGGGTACAAAGGCCGAAACATTATGAATATGACAAAGATGAGGACGACAGTCCAAACAATGTAAATAGTTACAATGTCTCATCTCAGAAATATAGACAGATGTTGAAAATGTTATAGTCTTTCAGAATAGAGATCAAGAAAGAGATAGAATTGAAATGTGATTCATAACATTTCAAAATTATGAACATATCACTCATCTTTATATATTGTTTTAAATTGTAAGCACTCAAAGAGCAAAACATGAGATATTTATTTGCGTCTCTATGAGGACAAATATAGCACAAGCTTAGTTTATATCTGAATTTCTGGAATGAGAAGTTGTTATTTACAGGGCCAACAGCAGTAACAGAAGAGCAATTTTTCTTTTTTATTTTATCATTTCATCCGAAGCAAGGTGAAAATGCCACTAGAATGCATGGGGTTACTGAGAGTGAAAGGAAATGAGAAGATTGAATTGAGGAGAAAGGACAATAAAAGAACAGGATTCAGGAAGAGAGAAGATGGCAATTGTTGTTGCATTTAAATTTTTGCAGATTGTCAGTGGATGGGAAGCAAGAAATCAGAAGTGAGTTCTACAGTCAAGAAGTGTGAGAAAAAAAATGATATATACCTATACATGGGCAGCAGAACAGGAACAATCTACCCCCATAGATTAAATAAATAGTTCAGTTCAAAATTCCCTGAAGATTATCTGGATTGACAGACACATGCAGAATTCTGGATGGCACAATGGTGGAAATGTTGCTCTAAATATAATTAAGGTGTGTTAAATGTATAGGTAAGAACTAAAAAAAAAAAAAATTAACCAGTCCCCCCCACACACACAGCCTAAAATACAGTTGCCACGTACAGCTAGAGATCTCAGTCTACCCTGCTATTTAACCTATGAGAGAGGAGATGTGTTGTATGTCATGTTTTCAAGATAACAAATGGAAATAAATAAGGAAGGTAAGCAATGAAATAGGTTTACTACACAAAGGTACACTTATCAATTGACCTAATGCTAACTCTCCTCAACTCTGCTTATTTACATAAACGGATAATTCCATTCATTTATGTCTTATGACAAAATGGAATCATGCCTTTCCCAAGGCAGGGATCAAAGTGACGTATCAGATCTTCTTGGTCATTTGCAGCCAAGGAAAGCAACATTAAAATCCTTAGAGTTTATTTGTTTGCTGCAAATCTCCATTGCACTTTAAGTAGTAGAGTCAGAGTCAATCCCTGATGTCTTGGGCATGCCAAGAAGCAAATGCTAAAAGTGCTAGAAACTACCGAGATGTACCCATGTGTGGGTTCTACTTTAAACCTGATCAAGCATTGAATTCATCCAAATGGAAAAATTCAAATAAATACTCTGTTCCTTGAATGGATTGCCTTTATTGAGAAGGATTCCATATCCCATTATAATTGTGCTTGTCCTGCCTGTCCTTAGTTTGCACAACCATTACGCCCTGCCAATACCTCATAAATAATGGACGATTCTGTTCTGATCGCATGGGAAGAGAGGAAAAAGACACTACTTGATTTCAGTGAGGAAATGAATGAAAGAAAGGCAGAGGGGAAGATAAAAGTGTTTAACATCTGTTTCAGTGAAATGAAAAAAGTTGTCAATTTCAAATTTCTTTTTTCATTTGTACCCACTTCTTAAAACAATGACCAACATTCATATCTATGATTGTTATTGCAATATTTTTGTTGTTCGGTTCAAATATTTAACGATGCAATAGAGGAATTTCAACAGATATTTCATTGTCGTAGAACTCGCTGTGAGCTTATTCGATCATTAACTGTAAAATTTAGATTCCTCAGAATATTAAAATAGGAAAAGTGTGGAATTTTTGATGGGTTAATAAAACTAGTAAAGGATTGTTGTACAAAGGCTAGGCAAACAAGAGATTTGAATTCAATAAGTAAAGGTCTATTAAAAACAAAAATACTTTACTTATGCTTTAATAGAAAGCTCTCCTTCGTACACAGGTATGTCAAAAATTTTATTTCATTTTAAACACCTCTTTGAGATGGAATGCCAAGTAGACAAAAATGAGCAGGTTTGACATCATCTTCTCTTTGGTCACAAAGCAGCGAAACCTACTCGAGAAATTTTTGCAGAGATGACTACATTATCGACAGAAAGGCAGAAAAATTGTTTTCCCCATTTCAAGAAGTTGGAAGTCGGAACTCACAGACTCTCTGTGTTCTGATTGACCTGTTCAGCTTGATGTGAACCAATTTGCAGGCGCTGATTAAAAAAGAATGGCACTAGGGAATTGGTTCAGAAGATGGTAAGCTCTCATGTTACAGTTGCTCGTCACTTTTACTCAGTGGAGCTTAAAATGTGGCTTGATGAATTCTTCGTGTTAAAATAGGAAAACCGAGAAATTTTCATGGGTTAATAAAACTAGTAAAGGATTGTTGTACAAAAGCTAGGCAAATGAGATTTGAATTCAATAGGGAAGACTTTGGATGTCACAAAACAATACTCCTCTCAACAAAATAAATGGTTTTGTTTCAAATTTGTGGAGGGTCTAAAACAAAACATGTACATGAAGAAACCAGGAAATGTACCAATTAAAAGGTTATAATAAAAAAAAAAAAAAGATGAAGCTTTAAATTAAAGAAAAATAATATAATAAAGGAAAAATTATAAAAGATTCAAACCAGGAATCCTAAGAGTATTGTTATCCTTTCAGAGCAACTTTATTTTTATAATTTATCTTCAAAGAACAAGACCATAACATTGATATATCAACTTTAACATCTACAATGTCGAAAGCAGAATTGAATATGATGAGTTAAAACACTCTACCTTTGCCTTTCAAATAAACTGGAAAGACTATTTATATTTGGATTATTGTGCTCATCTTTGTTGTTTTTATCATAACATTTTGGCTGTGGCACCCTCCGGTCTACCTCATGTGTATATCAATCTAAGTAACCTACAGGAAATTTCGAACAGAATTTATTTAATCTACAGGGCTAGACTCATGTCTAGAAATATCGTCTATTTCTTATTTTTATTTAGTACTATTCAGTTATTGCTCACCTGTTTCCACTGAACACCTGAGGAAAGCCAGATGGCATAATAGCCGAAACATTGTAGTAAAAAGAACAAAGATGGGGACAATAGTTCAATTATAAAGTGTAAATAATGGAAACTGCATCCCAGAAATTCAGAAAAAAAACGAGAAAGTGTTTAAATAAAGTAAGTGTCTTAATTTTCCAAATTTTAATAAGCATACCATGATACCATCTCAGAGGCATGATAAGGAGTTTATTGAGCTTGAATGGGGAGGCACAGCTAAACCACTTATTTATAGTATCTAAGTGAGGGAGAGTTGTTCTTTCAAGAGAGACAAAAGTTATCGAGAGAGGTAACGCCTGTTGGTCTAGACCACACATAGCTCCTATGATGTTGTTATCACAACGATTCTCCCATTATGCCCTAGGGCCTTCATCAGCTGTATATCAATCCAGGTAACCTACAAGAAATTTTAAACTGAACCCTTTAATCGACTGTAGATTTTTGCAAGGATATCTCTCCTAGTTTTTTTTTATTTTTAGTATTGCCCAATTATCACTCCCCCTGTTTCCACTTCGTCCAAGTGGACACGGCTCTGCCAAAGGATTGAACTCTTACTATATCACCAAATTCGCAAACCAACACTTTAATCCACTAGGCTATTGTCCCATGGAACAATTCTGTGTGGAGAACTTGGAGCCTTAAACCTAACCTGCCTGCTGATGAGTTATGCTACTGCTTGTCATGCCTGATTACACTTACTGAAGCTTTTCTCTTTTGTTACAGCTGCTATCATAGTCCATATGTAAACAGTGTAAATAATGCAGGCTATTTTCCTTATCTTTGTTGTTATAGCATCTCAGCAATTGTCCTTTCTTGCCCTTCTCGGGGGCTTGTTAATCCAAGTAAACTTCAAGGAATTTCAAAATGAACCCTTTATTTAATCTATGGGCGTAAATTGTTTTCATTTCACTGACCATGTCTAGAGATATCTTGTCTAGTTCCTATTTAGTATTTCTCAGTTACTGAACACACTGTTACTCTTGAGGCCACATGAGAACAACAAAGATGAGGATAATAGTTTGCATGTATATAATGATAATTTCCTATCACAGAAATTCAGACAGAAGCATACCTTGAACCTTGAAGACTATCAGAAAAGACAATGCAGAATGAACAAAATTACTCTTGCCTTTAAATTAATCGGAGGGGGGGGGGGTAAAATCCTGAAAATTAAGATATTCTCCACCCAGCACTTTAGTTGAACCCTTCTCCCATTTATACAAGAAGCAAGATTACACTTCTAGCAGAGAAGTTGTAATATCCAATTCTTACAAATCAAAAGAGTTTCTTTGAGAACCATGGACATAATTGTCTTAATCATCCCCAATCCAATGTATCTTTGGTTTATCTTTTTCTGTGTGAATTCTGAATGAATTATTTACAGTGCGAACCCAAGAGCGAGGGGAAGAGGGGCTTCTTCTTTGCCTCACTGTATACAAGCTCTGTTTAGATAGCCTTGCCCTAATGTTATATCAGTATTCAATTGTCACCAGCAGAAATACGCAAACAAAGTCATACCCCTACCCATGCCAAAACACATACACATGATGACAAGTTTGTGTCACATTCTTTCTAAGCACCAGAAACAATTGTAATGCTTATTTTAAAAAAAAAAAAAAAAAATGTCATGTTCCAAAAACTACTATTAAATATTTCTTTTTTTTTTTAATTAAAGGAGTGTGACCCAAAATCATTTTTTTGTTTTCCTTTTAAATCAAAAGGAGTCATAGATAGTTTGGGGGAACCCAACATTATTATTATTTTTTTTTTTTTTAAACTCAGTATTTTTATCTGGCATGATAAAGCTACAGTTTTCTTCCACTTTTAACATGATTTGTCTTAATGTTTTTAAAATAAAACTAGTAAAAGTTCATCTTCTAATAATCTAATAAGTGGGGGGGGGAGAATTCAAACCTATGCAAAAAATAGACATTTACAGCTGTTCCCATCATTATGAAGACTTTAATCATTTTTAATCTTATTTTTATTTTAATACTTCGTAACATTTGAATCAATTATAAAATAATCAATTGGATATTAGCATTATTTAGCTTTCAACTTCCTAATATTTTTTCAAATTTATTGTAAAGTTTACTAAAATTGTTTATATCTCAAAAAAAAAAAAAAAAAAAAAAAATCATGGATTTTTTTTTTCTCTTTACTGTGTTCTTGCACATTTTTTTCACTTTTAAACAAAAATAAAACACTTTTTGATTCTTTTTAGAAGTTATTCAATTTTTTAGTTGAGAAATTTATTTTAGGCAGTAAATCAAATTTTTTTTCACAGAAGAAAGGATTGCAAAAATGATGAGACTGTGTGTGTGAGGAATAATATTGAAAAGTCATTTTTGTTAAACACTGATACATATAAGCTTACATTAACTATAACAAGCAATGGATGAACCAATTTGGTACTTTATTAGTAAAATTAAATAGATTATAATAAGAGATCTCTGCCAGTACAACATCAACCTATCAATAAAACTTAAAGTGTGCAATGCAGTAGTCCTTTGTTCACTTCACTTAGGGATAAAAATTATGGACCTTGTGCCACAAGCACATCAAGATGTGGACTCCTTGTTCCATGTTTAGAATCCAGTGGCAGAACCATGTCCTAGATTGCACCGACTCCAACAGTATTGTATTTGTACTAAGACATAACTCTGGTGGGTGAGATATTCTAGCCATATGCCAATATATCTGCTGTATAGAGAGTTGGCATGTGGCAAAAGATACAGAACAATCATTAGGCAAACATGCCAGAAATTCAGACAGAAGGCAATCAGGAGATAACAACAACAAATATGAAGATAATAGAACTAGATGATATCTCTAGACATGGTCAGTTGAATGTGAACAGTCTAACCCCATAGATTAAATAAAGAGTTCACTTCGGAATTCCCTGTGGGTTATCCAGATCAATATAAACCTAAGAAAGGCCAGTCTAGAATTCAGTGGTAGAATCATGTCTTAGATTGCACTGACTCCAACAGTATTGAATTAGCTAAGACCTAACAGGTGGATGAGGCATTCTAGCCATATGCCAATATAACTGCTGTATGGAGAGTTGGCATGTGACAAAAGATATGGAACAGTCATAGGCAAATTGACTCCATTTTGGTTTTCTGAAGAGCACACCTAATTTCATGAATATACTATAGGACATTAGTTTGATAGATTAAAGTGTTTGTTCAATCTCTGGCCCAGGCAGTGTATATCTGAACTCGATGGAAACAAGTAAGCAATAACTGAGCAGTACTAAAAATAAGAACTAGACGATATCCCCAGACATGGGCAGTGGAATGAGAACAAAATTAAATAAAGGGTTCAGTTCAGAATTTCCTGTAGATTACCCAGATCAATATACACCTCATGAAAGTCAGAGGGTACAATGGTCAAAATATTGTGATAGCAACAACAAAGATGAGGACAATAGTCTGAATATAAGTAGTGTAAACAATCTCTACACATATGAAGAAAATACATGAAACAACAAAGATGCACTTCTACGAAAAAAATACTAAGAATTCAGTGGACAGAACACGTGAAGTTTTAATAAAAATAGAAGTACAAGGAAAATTTATACTAACAATCAGAAAGAGAAAATTTCTGGGATACATGGAAAGAAGACTTGGAGAATCTAACACTCACAAGATATACTGAAATCAAATGGGGAGAAACAGAAAACTATTTAAATTTATGTGAACAGCTGGCAGAATGGATAAAGAAGGATGGTAAAGAGCCAAAAGTTACTTAGCACAACAAAAGATAGGAAGTTGTAGAGAGCCATGATCACCCATATCCTGAAGAGATATAGCACACAAAAGACATGTAGTGTTGGAGTTTGTTAAAATTTAGCAAAAATTGCATTATTTTCAGTAAAGCACAAGCAGTCACAAGATTTGTCAATGTGTTACTTCGTATCAACAGAATATGTCATCAACCATTCCAAAACAAAAAAAAAAAAATCCTCAGAAGAACCAATCCCAAATGGCTGAAAAGCCCAAAATTTTAGGGATTGACTTTTATATTTGGTCAAGTAAACTAACAGACAAATTATCAAATGATAATCTTACTTTTGATGACAAAATACACAGAAACAAAGAAAAGCATTTTTTTTTTTTAAATAGATAAAACACTTCTTCAAAAATACAAATAATGGATATTAAAACCCTCAACTAATTTCAGCAAGAATTTAAAATATCCTTAGCAATTTATTTCACTCACTGCTGTTTTTGGTGGCATGAGTTGCAATACTGACAAGCTGAAAAAAAAACACACACACAGACACACAAGAAACACATACACTTTTCTATATTTATTACATTGAATGTGCTTTTATTAATATTCAAATGAAAGACGAAAACGCTTATAAGGCACGTACAACATGGAGTCTTGGAGAATATTTTTTTTCTTTTTTTTTTTTAATCATTTCACATCAAGGCAATAAAGCCATAAAAGATTTAAGAGTGTAGGAAAGAAAAAACAATAAAGAGAGAGAATAAAAGAAGACTGACAATGCATTTAAACTTTTGAAGATCAAGTTGACTGGAAAGCAAAAAGCTGAACATAGAAATTACAGTTTTATCTAGAGATTTCAACTCTAAAATGTGACCTAATTGCCAATCTGTTATGGAGTGATTTCACAGTGGAGGCTTGTATTTGTACTAAGTCGGTCCTAAAATAGGTTCGACGTACAAAACGTTAGGAACTTGATATAATAGGTATAACGCAGAGTAATCTAGTTGTGGTCGCTGATACTTTAGTATTTGACTAACGGTCGTCCGGCATAGACTGACTGACTGACCCACTGAGCGACTGCTCGTTACTCTTACTACTCCTACTTATTATAGGTGGAAGAGCCTATTAACTATAGAATAGGGGTGTTCCACTATAACACAATCTAGTACTTAAATTCATGAAGTCAAGGTACCAAAAAAGAAAGCTCATCAGAACAAGTACCATTAAAATATTTATAGAAATGGCACTGAAGCTGTGATGCTACATCAGGACTGATAGTCTTACAGATTCTTCTTTGGATTTTTTCAACCAATTTTTTTTTTGTTTTTTAATCCATGACCTGAAGAGTCATGGCGACACCATGTTTACTGTAGCCGCAGTAGGAGTGGGGTTTCTTAGGCAAGATAGCCCAAACCTCTCCAGGCCAGTTTTGAATTCAGAGTTTTTCTTTCTCCTAGACCAGTTGCCACCCATGGTTATAGAATCCAATCTGTCCTGATATCTACCCATAGCTTATAGAGAGAAAAAGAAGATTCATACCTTTCCCAAGGGCATTAGCATGTAAGTGAATGTAATGGATCTAACTGGAATTTAAACTCAGCTCTCTAGTTCCTCAATCTGAGCCACTATCCATTACTCCACTGTGCCTCCCCATTCAAAATACATGAAGCAAAAAAACAAAAAACAAAAAAACACTCCAGTTCTTTCTTGAATTGAATTAGAGTGTTATAAATATCTGACAACTTGTGATCCAACAATTAACCCAGCATCATGCATGTAACTGCCAACTGGGATCGTACTTATTACAGTCACAGTCACACTGGTTCTTCTTTTACTCATGTACAGATTTATTAAAAAACGAAGAATACACATCAGGTACAACCCAACATCATTTTTAAAGCTGTAACTTCACAAATATCTTTTTTACATAATATATAAACAGAAGAAGAAACAAAAGACCTTAAAAATATTCTACATGAACAAAGATGTAAATAAAAGCCCCCTTTCCTTTCCCCAACAAACATAGCTGGGCTGAACCTTATATATATATATATATATATATTTTAAATTCAAAGAAAAAACAAAAAAACAAACAAACATCAATACAGGCATAACACATTAGCCCCTCTTCTATTAATTCTGAGGTTAATATTTATAGCTTTAAAAGTTGCATTTGGCTTTTATTTCTGAGTTCCTTTTTCTAATGCCATGTACTCTTCAAAATGTAGACAATCAAGGCTTTCCACTTCTTTTTAAATATCTGCACCATGACATCTTGAGAAAGGTAGTGGAATACCTTTCTGTTGTCTTTTCTGTGGTTTTGCACTTATAGTAAGTCTTCTATATTGGATCCCATCCAAGGCTGGAGAGCCCAGTCTACCCTGCTATTTAGCCCATGGGTAGAAGGAGAAGAGATGGATTCATCAATTAGCTTTTGTCACCTTTGATAAGCAATGGCCAGATCAAAAAAGTTAAATATTTGCATGGGATAGTATATATAATAGATTGGCAAAAATTTTAATGGTTACTGAAATACTGATTGGTGGGGGGCTGTCAGAGAACCTCTCAGAACATACACAAATATGGAATAATTATAAGCAGGATGAATTCGCTATACGAAGAATCATTAAACATAATTCTGCTATAATTCCCAAAAAACATGTAAAGCTTATATTACGAAAAAAAAAAAAAAAAAAAAAAAAAAAAAGGAAAAATCACAAACCTTGTCACTAATCAAAATAACCTCATCAAATCTAAACTAGCAGTGACCAATATAGTGTATCAATTTCACTGCCTAGGTCAAGGCTGTGTTTCTTGTAAGATTACCTATACCGAACATACTACCACCACCTTGAGTAGACACCTCATGTGTCATTCATCAGATCAAAGTGCTATAAAAAAAAAAAACATTTAACTACCCATAATTTTCAAGAATCCTTAAAAATAATTCAGTTCGAAAACACTAAAATTCTATATAAATCACATTACTGGAAACATCTCACTATAAGTGAGGGCTTATATATTAAACATCTGCCTCCCACTAACAATATCACCTTATTTAATAGCAGAAATGGAATGTTGACATGAAAGTTTTTTGTTTTTTTTTAAATAGAAAGACACTCAACTTCCAGCTGCACTCAACACATGAAGACTCAGAATAAATGCTCCTACTAGTATTCAAAACACAGAAATAAAATACATCTTAAACAGTCAAAACATGAAGAGAAATTAACACCTAAAACAAACCCCCCGCACTTTGAAAATAACTAAAGAAGTGGCCAAAAGTACTTGAGACACTGGATAATTTTCGCACTACCTTTACTCCCATCAAACAGAAAACTCTAAGAATGCTGAGAAAACTAAATAAGAAATTAATTAAATTTTCCTTGTCTATCATATTTAATGAAAGATGTTTCTAAAGAAAAGATGCGGACTATATATATATATATATATATATATATATATACACACACACACACACTTTTACAGAGAACACAAATAGTTCACTCTGATGTAAAGCAGAAGTCCCAACCAATATGTAAATCAACCTAACATTTTGACAAGTACAATGCATCATAAGACAAATATATTCAGTCAGAAATTTTATCTTGCGTTTATATCTCCATTGTAATGAAAAATTTTCAGTGCATTATATATTTCAATCAAGATGATTTACCCTCTCAATACTGAATATCATTTAAGGTTACTTATCGAGAAATTAAAGTACAATGAAGTTTTATTTGAATTCATTCCAGAGTGCAAAAAATAAACCTGGAAATAAGAGCACAAAAGTTTCTTTTTCTTAATACAAGAGCCAACCCAATACAAGACTCAGAAGTCACACAAAGTAGTGGGTTACTATTGAAATCGTTATAATAAATGAAATGTGCAATATGAATGAAAGAGAAGTTGGTAGGCAGTGAAGTTTACGAGGATACAGTGGACAGATAAGGATTCACACTTGATTGGTAGAGATTAAGATTGTAGTGTTCAGGAAGGTATTCTTGCAAGCATCAATTCCACAAAGCAACAGGTCTTGGGGGGGGGGGACAAAAAAAAACAAAAAAACATCCGAGCGGAACTTTCTTATATTTCGAATAAGGAATCGTTAGTCTTTAAGAAAATACAGCAATGAAGAAGAAATCAAATCAAAAAGTGTCACTAATACTAATAAAACATGAGACAGAAAGCCTACTAGTAGCCATCCAAGACCAAACCTCGAGTACTAATTTTGTCCAAATGAATACATACCACCAACAGGATTTGAACAAGTGCAGATTGTGGGGCAAGGCAGTAAAATGTCACCCACTAGCACTTATGCTTACAGAGTAAGAATACAAGAACCACCAGGATAAAGTAGCCTCTCATATGAATTGATGCCAATGTAGGAAGTATGGACTTGAAGTCTACAAGAAATGATACCACCACAAGCCAGAGAAGTTGATCAAAAATGACCAAGGGAAGATCTGGTGAGATTTCAACATCAGTCCTATATTGAGAAAACAAAAATAAAGCCTAGTATACCATCACTTCAGAAGTCTTCATTGCTTTGGCATTTTAAATATTCTATAAAAGGTGTTATCGGTTTGAAGTCATACAACTTTATAGAGAACACCCATAATGCAAGACCTATGAGCTAAAATGAAAAAACTGTGCAGAAGAAAGTTTACTAATAATGACATTGTTGAAAACATCTTGGAGATAGAGATGAGTAAGAGAAGATTGAGGAGACTTGTTGACACTTCATCTCAGGTACACCACTAGTTACTAATGATGTAAACATCCAATGAGTGAATAATAAAATGATTTATAATTGTACAACTAAATTTTATCTCTGATTTCAAGATAAATATCAAATAGTAATCAATTACAATCAACAATGGTAAGGATTTCATGAGAAACAGAGCATAAAACTATGAGAAATGTATACAGTATTGTCAATGTTGCATTTATCAGAAATAAAAGAATTCAACCACATCGAAAAATTAAAATAGGACTCAAGCAGTAAAATAAAACAACTAAGATAGAAGGAAAAAAAAAGATAGAAGAAAAAAAAAAGATAGAAGGAAAAAAAAAGATAGAAGGAAAAAAAAAAGATAGAAGGAAAAAAAAAGATAGAAGAAAAAAAAAAAGATAGAAGGAAAAAAAGATAGAAGGAAAAAAAGATAGAAGGAAAAAAAAAAGATAGAAAAAAAAAAAGATAGAAGGAAAAAAAAAAAGAAGAAAAAAAGAAAGAAAAAGAAAAAAAAAAAAGATAGAAGGAAAAAAAAGATAGAAGGAAAAAAAAAGATAGAAAAAAAAAGATAGAAGGAAAAAAAAAAAAGATAGAAGGAAAAAAAAGAGAAGGAAAAAAAAAAGATAGAAGAAAAAAAAAGATAGAAGGAAAAAAAAAGATAGAAGTAAAAAAAAAGATAGAAGGAAAAAAAAAGATAGAAGGAAAAAAAAAGATAGAAGGAAAAAAAAAGATAGAAGGAAAAAAAAAGATAGAAGGAAAAAAAAAGATAGAAGGAAAAAAAAGATAGAAGGAAAAAAAAAGATAGAAGGAAAAAAAAAGATAGAAGGAAAAAAAAGATAGAAGGGAAAAAAGAAGAAGGAAAAAAAAAAAGAAAAAGAAGGAAAAAAAAAAAAAGATAGAAGGAAAAAAAAAAGATAGAAGGAAAAAAAAAGATAGAAGGAAAAAAAAAGATAGAAGGAAAAAAAAAGATAGAAGGAAAAAAAAAAAGATAGAAGGAAAAAAAAAAAAGATAGAAAAAAAAAGAAGAAGAAAAAAAAAAGAAGGAAAAATAAAAAAGAAAAAAAGAAAGAAGGAAGAAAAAAAGAAGAAAGGAAGAAAAAAGAAGAAAAGGAAGAAAAAAGAAGAAAAGGAAGAAAAAAGAAGAAAAGGAAGAAAAAGGAAAAAAAGAAGAAAAAGGAAAAAAAAGAAGAAAAAGGAAAAAAAAGAAGAAAAAGGAAAAAAAGTAGAAAAAAAGGAAAAAAAAAGTAGAAAAAAGGAAAAAAAAAAGTAGAAAAAAGGGAAAAAAAAGAAAAAGACAATTATTTTAAGACATTTTTCTTTTTTATAATACAAATATTTAAGTAAATGCTCTGTTTATAATAAATAGTATTAACATTTACCTGTCTGAATGTCTGAGAAATTGTCATAGAAAAATGTCTTAAAATAATTGTTGTACTTAGTCCATTTCATAATGTATGATGTCATTTGTTTACATTTGGATATGCATCGAGCAGATATGAATGTACGAGAGAATATCATGGAAAATTATAGTTTAAAAACAGTAAAATTGACCTTGCTAACCAAAACGCTCCTCTCTGGCAAAATCGGTAAAAGCACATCAGGCTACATAAGTGAATATAACAAACCCAACTGGAATTGGAACACAGCTCTCCAATTAACAATTCCAAGCTATTATCCATTACACCACCCACACATCCAAGCTGACAGCACCTGGTATTCCCAAGGTGGTTACTCTTCTATGTATTGAACATATTTAAGGTTGCTTAACTTCACTGACCATACAGGGACTGTTGTTTCAATGTGATATGGCCATAAGCCTTGTTATTAATAGGATTGAATGATTTAATCAATTAGTTTCTTTTTTTCTACACAGGCTAAATAAGATGGCATAATAATGAAGGGATTGCAAAAATTTCCTTGTATTCTTTTTCTTTCTATAATATTTTAAAAGAGGATGCATGGTGGAGTAATGGATAGCAGCTCGGATTGAGGAATCAGGGAGCCGAGTTCAAATTCCAGTCGAATCCATTACATTTACTTATATGCTTATACGCTTGGGAAAGGTATGAATCCTTTTCTCCCTTCCCCAGCTATGGGTAAATAGCAGGACAGACCAGGTTCTATAGCCTTGGATCGCACATGGTCTACCGCAGAAAGAAATAGCAACCTACTGTGGGAAAAAATCTGCCTCATCGGCCATGTATTGAAAGATACATGATCGCCTAAGCATGTATCACGCATGGCACATAACTGACTGAATACTTTAAAAATTAATTCTTTCATATCACTTTTCTCTCTATAATAGTTTAAAAAATTCTTAAACTATAATATTCTTTTCATAAAATCTCTCTTGGACATTTATCAAGATTCAAGTTCAATATTTACAAGGCTTACATAATAGTACTATGCTAATGTTTTCATAAAAGTTAAGAAAATTCTTTCGCTGTAACAGAATTAAGAAGGGAAAAACCTTTTTGTAGAATAAACTGGCACACAATATAAATTAGTCTGGCAGACATGGAAACTTAAAGTGGCCTCTTGTAATTTTATTCAGGCTAATAGAGGTACGAGACCATCACTTATACAAGTGTGTGTGTGGAGAGAGAGAGAGAGAGAGAGAGGAAAAAAAACAGTCAGGCAGACATGATCACAGCATTTATCCCACAAAGTACACAACACCGTATGTATTTATTTAGACTTACATTCTACATGAGCAATTGCCCTTTGGCTATATTGAGGCTAGAATTACCATTATGGTACCTGTCCCATACAAACTAAACAACTTTAACAATATCATCTCTGATAGTGTTTCTCAACTCAGTTGGATTCCCACTTACATATTTTGCACTTTACAGCAGTTTTATTAAATTTTACACTATTCACATTGTTCAGGCTGTTGTCCTGATCTTTACCCTTTATTCACAACATTTTGGCCATTGTATGTTCCGGCTTTCTTCTCCCTAGCCACAGCATAGAGAAAAAAAAAGACAGAGTTGAGTTATCAAGGGAAATTAATGAAAATCAAGATATCCAGAAAAGGCATGGCATATGAAATTATAACAATCTACTCTCATGGACTAAATAAAGGGTTCAGTTCAAAATTCCAACAAATATCACCTGAAGAAGGTCAGAACGTCTAATGGCTGAAACATCGTGAATATGACACTAAAGATGAGGACAACAGTTTAAACAACGTAAATAGTAAAAACAGTTACAATACCTCATTTCAGAAATATAGAGAGATGTTTATTGAAATGACCAAATCTAAATATTCTAATGTCTCTACTGTATACCACAAACATAATTCTAACAGAATATTGTACAGAGGGCTTAACTTATGTACATAAGTTAAGCCCTCTGTACAAACAAACTGAATCTTAATTTCTGTTTGAGTTTTTGGGTTGAGGAGTTATTATGGATTGAGGATTTATGATGAGGACAATAGTCTGAATGTAGATAGTATATTATTTATATTCAGACTATTGTTCTCTCATTTTTGTTGTTGTTATGTTTCAGCTGTTGTTCAGTCCAGAACTGCCTCTACGTTACTCAAATCAATATACACCTGATAAAGGCCAGGAAACACAATGGTCAAAATGCTGTCATAACAACAATAACAAAGATAAGGATAATAGTCTAAATGTAAATAGTGCAAATAATGAATCTTTTAAATTTAAGTTCAACATTGGAAAAATTTAGAAATATCTCTTTAAATGTTTCTTTCAATTATTTTTTTTTCTTTTTTTAGAGAAAGTGTTTAAATGGATTTACTGCTTTTAAAAGCATCCACATTATTTTACCATTTACAAATTTAATCAAGCAATCTTATCTAGCAAAATGTTAAATCCAAAAAAAA